>WNWU01012524.1:83342-139995 GCA_012654045.1 Ptyas mucosa
GAAGAAGAACAAACTGAAACAAATCAAGAAAAAGAAATACGAAAGAGGCAGGAAAAAGAGAGAGAGGAAAGAGAGGGTGCAAAGGCAAAGAATCGGATGGAAACAAGATATACCAAAAAACAAATACAATAAGCAATGGACGAACCAATTAAACTCTTTTCGGTAAATATTAATGGACTTAATGCCCCCCGAAAAAGGAATCAAATATTTACAAAATTACGAAAATTAGATGTAGAAGTGATATGCCTCCAAGAAGTACATATCCAAAAAGAATATCAGAAAATATTAGAAAACCCTAAATTAGGAAGATTATATACATCCCTGATCCCAAAAAAGAAAAGAGGAGTTGTGATTTATATAAAGGAAAAAATACACTCTAAATTAGTGTATGCTGATGAAGAGAGTTGAGTGGTGATGGTAGAGCTAGAAATAGGGAGGAAAAAAATATTAATAGTAGTGATATATGCCCCTAACTATAAACAACAGGAATTCTTTAAGGGCTTACATATAAAAATAGCAGAATTAGAATATGAAGATATCTGCGTGGTAGGGGATTATAATGCAATAGTAAACACAAATAAGGACTACAAAGCTGGGGGAAAAAAACAAAAGAAAAAGGAAACACTCCCAAAAGAATTTGTTAATATGGCCGAAGAACTAAACCTGAGAGACGTATGGAGGGAAACTCATGAAGGAGAAGCTCAATATACTTTTTATTCCCACCCACATAACTCATGGTCAAGATTAGACATGGCTTGGATGACTCCAAATATCCAAACAGCGGTAGAAAAAATTGAGATAGGCACTAACCAATGGGCAGACCATAATCCGCTATTTAGAAATTGGAAAGGGGAGAAGAAGTTCAGGAGATGGACGATGAATCAAAGAATATGTAAAGAAAAAGAATTCAATTCGATGCTAGAAAAAGAAATAAAAATATTCTTTCAGATAAATAAAAAAGAAGAAACTTCATTACAAAATACATGGGATACTTTAAAAGCATACATAAGAGGTTTGGTAATTGCATACACAGGGAAGAAGAATAAAGAGAGGAAACAACAATTAGATAAATTAGAGAAAGACCTTAAGCAAATAGAACAAAAATTACAGAAAGAACCCCAAGATAAACTAATAAAAGAAGAATGGAAAATTATTAAACATAAGTTGAATCTGATAAACCAAAAAGAAGTAGCCCAAAAAATAAAAATGGCGAAGCAAAACTACTTTGAATACGCAAATAAAACAGGCAGATGGTTGGCCTATAAATTGAAAAAAGAAAGAAACAAAAGAACGATACACCAACTGAGGGATGACAAAGGAGAAATCCAATACAGCAGAGAGGCCAAAAAAGAAATTATCAAGAAATTTTATACGAACCTATATAAACAAGAAGAGATAGAGGAAGACAAGATTAAAAAATACATAGAAAAAGCTGAAATGCCAAAAATTACAGAGGAACAAAGAGAAACTCTTAACAGGCCAATAACTAAATTAGAATTAGATGAAGTATTGAAAAGGCAAAAAAATAACAAAACACCGGGACCCGACGGGCTACCGGTAGAAATATACAAAACGATGCAAGAAGTACTGGGAGAAAATATGCTGATGTTATACAACGAAGCCATTGAAAAAGCCAGAATACCAAATACATGGACAGAAGCAATAATTACAATCATCCCAAAAGAAGATGCTGATCTCCAACAAATTCAAAACTATAGACCCATCTCATTACTGAACACTGACTACAAAATATTTGCTGCAATTCTGGCTGAAAGAATTAAACCAATACTAAATACATATATACACTCAGACCAAAATGGATTTCTGCCGGGCCGCCAAATAAAAAATAATATGAGAATAATACTCAACACTTTAGAATATTATGAATCCCATCCGGAGAAGCAGGCAACGTTGGTTTTCCTTGACGCCCAAAAAGCTTTTGACAACCAGAATTGGAAATTTATGATTAGACAACTACAAAATATGCAAATTGGGGAAAAATTTGGGAAAATTATAGAAGAAATTTATACTAATCAATCAGGAAAAATAATTATGAATGATGATATAACAGATAAATTTAACATAACAAAAGGAGTTAGACAAGGTTGCCCACTCTCTCCTTTACTGTATATTCTATCATTGGAAATACTGCTGAAAAAAATTAGAGAAGACCAGGGAATCGAAGGTTTAAAGATTAACAAAGAAGAATATAAAGCCCAGGCTTTTGCCGATGACTTAGTGTTTATAACAGAAAACCCTATGGAATCTATACCAAAGTTGTTTCAAAAAATAGAAGAATTTGGAGAAGTAGCTGGGCTAAGAATTAACAAAAATAAATCGAAACTAATTGTTAAAAATCTCACGAAGAATCAGGAAAAAGAATTAACAGATAGTATACAAATTCAAATAACGAAAAAAATAAAATACTTAGGAATTTGGTTGTCCACAAGAACCTCGGCAATAAAGGAAAATAACTATGATAAATTAATAGAACAAACAAGAAAGGATCTTGAAAAATGGAAAAATTTACACATCTCACTTTTAGGAAGAATTTCGGCCATTAAAATGACAATATTGCCCAAATTTATATACCTGTTTCAGGTTATCCCAATAAAAATAAATAAATCGTTTTTCGAAAACTTGAACAAAATGACAGCAAATTTTATATGGCAAGGGAAAAAACCTCGAATAAAGTTTAAATTGCTCCAAGACACAAAAGATAGAGGAGGAGCTGCGCTCCCAGATTGGGAGACATATTATCAAGCAGCAGTATTGTCTTGGATCAAGGACTGGATGGAATTAGAAAATTCTAGGACTCTAACAATTGAGGGACACGATTTGCAAATTGGCTGGCACTCCTTTATGTGGGATGAAAAATATAAAACACACTCATATTTCAAAAGGCATACAATAAGGAATTCACTATTACAAATTTGGCTTAAAACTAAAAAACAGCATTATACGAAAATACCAAGTTGGTTATCACCAGTAGAATCAATTAGACATCCAAATTTAACAGATAAAACCAAAATAATCAGATATAAAGATATAATTGACCACCAAGGCAAATTGAAGACAAAACAGCAGTTGGACACAGATCTAGATAGGGAAACCGACTGGTGGACCTTTACCCAATTACAATCCAAACATAGAGAACATATAAAAACATACGAGATCCAGAAACAAAAACAAGAAATAGATAAAATCATATTAGACTCAGAAAATAAATTAATCAGTAGAATATACAAATTCCTGTTACGTTATAAAATGGAAGAAGAAACAGTTAAGGATACGATGATCAAGTGGGCTCAAAATATCAAACACACAATAAATTTGGACAAATGGGAAAAATTCTGGCAAATTAATATAAAATTAACAAGAGCAGTGGCGTACAAGGAAAACCAACTGAAAATGTTCTACAGGTGGCACATGTCTCCAACTAGATTGGCAAAAATACACCCTAAATATAGCTCGATTTGTTGGAAGTGCAAAAAGACACAGGGAACTTTTTATCACCTATGGTGGACGTGCCCGGCAGCAAAAAAAATTTGGTCAAATATTAAAAAATGGCTGGAACAAATAATAGAAATGCAGATAGACAAAGAGCCAGAAGCGTTCTTACTAGGAATTTTTAACAAATCATATCCCAAAGACACTAAATACCTTATAATTCATATATTAACGGCAGCAAGAATATCATACGCAAAAAATTGGAAACAAGAAAGAATCCCAAATGAAACAGAGTTAATAGGAAAAATCTTAGAATGAGCTGAAATGGATAGGCTAACCAAAGAAATACAAGAAAGAGAAGAATCAGACTACTACAAAATATGGAGTAAATGGTATAATTGGCTAAAAACCAGAAACAAATTTAAATCCTAGAGTGTTACAATCTGACAAGCGGTCGCCCAGCAAACTGGAAGTGTCCCGGTTGGCTGAGTTTGATAGCTCGGCCGGCGGGAAGGTGTTTATTGGCTGCACGAGCCGACAGCTGCAATATAAATAGCGGCTGCGTGCAACCCAGGTTAGGTTACATTTTAGCTCTTGGTTGTTGTTAATAAACCGTGTTGCTTTTACCTCGGCTTTCTCCGGCTTGTTCTTCAATCTGTAACACTGGCGACAAGGGTGGGATGACCCCCCACTGAGCTATGGCCACGAGAGAGGAATTGACCCGCTGTCGGCGTTTCGGAAGGCAGCTACGTGAGGCAAACATTTTTTTTCTTCCTTCCTCCGTTTGTGCCTGCAACCTCCTCTAATGAGTAACCCGGCTATCTTTATGCCTTTCGTGCCTGGTGCAGAAACCTGGGACGCTTACATTGAGCGTTTCGAGTGTTTCTTGCAGGCAAATGACTATACTGACCTTTCCAACAACCGGAAACAGGCCCATTTCCTCAACGCGTGTGGGCCTCAGTTTTTTGCAACGGCCCAGGCGCTTGTAGCGCCCCAACAGTTGTCCACCGTCCCTTGGTCTACTTTGTTGGCTAAATTGAAGGGCCACTACGCGCCCGCGCCTTCTTGGATTCTTCGCCGTTTTCTTTTTCGACAACGGGTGCAAAAGGAAGGGGAGTCCATTAATGACTATCTTGCCGCCCTTCGGACTGAGGCGATAAACTGTGAATTTGAAAACCTTGACGACTCCCTCCTCGAGCAACTAGTTTGTGGCGTGCGCGATGTGCGGTTGCAGCACCGCCTCTTGGCCAAATCTGTTATCAATTTGCAGGCTGCTGTTGACGAAGCGGCCGCGTTTGAGATGTCCGATCGGTCCGCGGTGGAAATTCGTAACTTCCCGCACGTCTTGCCGGCTTCTCGCTGTGCAGCCATACAGCTAGGGGAGTCTTACGAATGCCTTGACACCGTCTCTGACAGCGAAGAGGAGGTGGGCCGCCTTAAGGCGTCGGTCATCAATCGACGCCCACCATCTAAAAGACAGGCCCCAGCGTTCTGCTTGGTTTGCGGAGATCTACATCCCCATGCTTCTTGCCGTTTTTGAAATGCCGTTTGCTGCCACTGCGGAAAGAAAGGTCACCTGGCAAAGGTTTGCCGTTCGAGACCCTCCACAGATGCGACGGGAGCACCACTTTCCATCAAATCAGCCCGGAAAGGTTTCAACGGTCCTCAGGATTTTTGTTTTGCCATTTCCCGCTGTGACCTTCCCTCGTCTGTCAGCCATGCCGCTTCGGGTCACAAGAAGATCTTCTTGACCGTCCACATCGAAGGGAAACCGTGCAGGATGGAAGTGGATACTGGTTCATCTAAGTCCATCATCGCCTGGCAGACCCTTAAAGAACTGGTGCCGTTTTTTGCCCGTGATCGCCTGCAACCCTGTTCTACTCATCTTCACGACTACCAGGGAAAGGGCATCCCCATCTTGGGTTGTAGCCAGTTCATGGTGGAGTGGGGGGAGTTTGCGGGCCCCCTCCCAGTTTTGGTAGTCAAGGGCAGTCTCCCTAGTCTTTTGGGTTTAGACTGGTTCGGGGCGTTGGGGCTCTCCATTGCCGGCATTCACACCACGTCTACTGACGACTTCGAAACTCTGACGGCTGAATTCGCCAAGGTTTTTGACGGTACCCTGGGTAAATATAAGGGTACTCCCATATCTCTGAACTTAGATCCCCAGGTGCCACCTATACGTCTTAAGCCCCGACGGGTACCTTTTGCCCTTTGCCCCAAGGTGGATGCTGAGATAGACAAGTTGCTGGCCCAGGGTGTATTTGAGCCTATGGATTATTCTCGATGGGAGACCCCTATCGTTATCCCCACTAAACCGGATGGTTCCATCCGTATCTGTGGGGACTTTAAGTGTACCCTTAATCGGGCATTGCAGGCCCACCCGTACCCAGTTCCAGTAGTCCAGCATCTCTTACACTCCTTGGGTCGAGGTTCTATCTTTGCCAAATTGGACATGTCCCAGGCGTACCAACAGCTTCCTGTTGATGACGCCACGGCAGCCGCTCAAACTATTGTTACGCACCGGGGCGCTTTTAAGTGCCGCCGATTGCAATTTGGGGTCTGCGTAGCTCCCGGCATTTTTCAGAGCCTTATGGAGCGGTTGCTCCAGGGAATCCCCGGCATCATTCCATACTTCGACGATGTTTTGATTTCGGCCATCACCAAACATGACCTCGTCGAACATATTCGCAAGTGCTACACAGATTCCAACAAAAGGGCCTGAAACTCAAAAAATCTAAGTGCAAGTTCGGCGTCCCCCAGGTCGAATTTCTAGGGTTTCTTGTAGATGAGTCTGGTATCCACCCTACGCCTTCTAAGGTTGAGGCCATAAAGAAGGCCCCAACTCCATCATGCAGGGCCGAGCTCCAGGCTTTTCTGGGCCTGCTTAATTTTTATAGCATATTTCTGCCACATAAGGCATCCGTGGCGGAACCACTCCATTGGCTATTGGATAGGACGGCCCCCTGGAATTGGGGGCAAGCCCAAGCTACTGCTTTTAGGGCTGTTAAGGACCTACTTACTTCTGATGCCGAGCTGGTCCAGTATAGTGACCATATCCCTCTTACATTGGTCTGTGACGCCTCCCCATATGGTATTGGCGCTGTTTTGAATCATGTTTTGCCCAACGGGTCCGAAGCTCCAGTTGCCTATTATTCCAGAACTCTGTCGACGACTGAGAGAAATTATAGTCAATTGGATAAAGAAGCGCTGGCGCTCGTGGCCGCCGTAAAGCAGTTTCACGATTATATCTACGGCCGTTTTTTTCAATTGGTTACGGACCACAAACCACTTCTGGGCTTGTTGGCCGGAGATAAGCCCACTCCTCAAATTATTTCCCTGCGTTTGACTCGGTGGTCCGTTTTTTTGGCCGCCTATAATTACCAGCTAATCTATCGTCCTGGGATTTCCCTGGGAAATGCGGTTGGCCTTAGCCGCTGTCCCCTTCCTTTGGCTGTAGAGGATCCTGTCCCGGACCATTTGGTACTTCTTATAGACGATGTCCCCTCGCTTGTGACGGCTGCGGATGTGGCTAAGCACTCCGCTAAGGACCCTACCCTCGTACAGGTCATGGATTGGGTGCGTAGGGGATGGCCGCGCGGGCCGTTGCCCACGGAGGTTAAACTATATTCTACCCGCCAACATGAGCTTTCTATTTCCCGGGGTTGCCTGTTTTGGGGCTGCCGGGTGGTGATTCCCCCTGTATTGTGGCCAACCATCCTGAAACGGCTGCACGATAGCCATCCTGGCATTGATAGAATGAAGGCCTTAGGCCGTAGTTATGTCTGGTGGCCTAAGCTTGATCAGACCATCATTGAGTGGGTAGCAAGGTGCCAAGCTTGTCAGTCATCCCGGCCAGGGCCCCCAGCCGCCATACCTAGGGAATGTGAGACACCCAGGAACCCATGGTCTAGGCTGCATATAGACCTAGCAGGGCCTGTTCAGGGCCAGACCTTACTGATTGTGGTTGATGCTTATTCTAAATGGGTGGAGGTAATTCGTATGGCATCAACCACGTCGGACGCTGTGAGTAAGGCTCTCCGTAACATATTTGCCACACATGGACTCCCCGATGTAATTGTCTCGGACAACGGACCTCAATTTGTTTCGGCATTGTTTCAAATGTTCCTGGCGGGGTTGGGCATTCGTCATGCCCTGGTGGCACCCTATCATCCGTCCAGTAACGGCCGGGCGGAGAGGGCCGTCCGCTCGGCCAAGGATGCCTTGGCCCGTTTTGGCCCCGGTGATTGGCAAGAGAAGGTGGCGCGGTATCTTTTGGCGCAGCACTCGACCCCGTGTCCAGTATCCAACCATAGCCCTGCTGAACTTCTTATGGGCCGGCGCCTAAGGACCGTGCTAGACATGTTACATCCGAACTATACACCGGATGCGCCCGTAGATTCCTCTAGCCAGCCTCGGGTATTCAGGGTTGGTGATGGCGTTTACGCCAGGAACTATGGGGGTGATCCTTTGCGGCTCCCTGGACGTATCATCTCAATCACCGGACCCCGTTCTTACAGGGTCGAGCTTGAAGATGGCCGAACCTGGTGGCGCCACATAGACCAGTTTAGGAGTCGCATCACGGCCCAGACCCAGGGTAACGAGGAGCCAGACATTTTCCATGCACTTCCGCCGGCGGATCCAGAGGACGATGATACCCCAGAGGCTCCGCCGTTACCGTTTCCATGTTCACCTGTTGTGACCACAGCTCCTTCACTGCCGGAGGCACCCGTAGACGTTCCCGCACGATCATCACACACCCCACCATCTTCGGGCCAGACACCTCCATTTATGACACCTCAGGAAGTACCGGAGACGGCGCTACCCCCTGATCGCCTGGATGGCGATTTGCGCCAGTCCGGGCACATACGCAGGCGCCCAGGTTATCTGGATGACTATGATTGTGTCATCTAAAGGGGGAGGAGTGTTACAATCTGACGAGCGGCTGCCCAGCAACCTGGAAGTGTCCCGGTTGGCTGAGTTTGATAGCTCGGCCGGCGGGAAGGTGTGAAGTGTTTATTGGCTGCACGAGCTGACAGCTGAAATATAAATAGCGGCTGCGTGCAACCCAGGTTAGGTTACATTTTAGCTCTTGGTTGTTGTTAATAAACCGTGTTGCTTTTACCTCGGCTTTCTCCAGCTTGTTCTTCAATCTGTAACACTAACATTACCAGTATAGAAATTGTTATTAGAATAAGAAGAGGTGAAGAAATATATATTAAGTAGAATGTCACTTTGAAATAGTGCTTAATAATAGTGTTTTTGTTTATATGTTGTATAAATATTTGTTATGTGTATGTTATGTGTATGTTATGTTATGTGTTTTTAAATATTTATATTCTAATAAAAATTTATTTTTTTAAAAAAAGATGCATGGAGAGATAGAAATGGGAAAAATAGACAATATACTTTCTATTCTGACAGACATTCATCTTGGTCTAGGTTAGACATGATATGGACAACAATGGAATTGACTTTGAATATAGAACAAGTAGAAATAGAAACAAACATATGGGCAGACCACAATCCTGTGATAGTTACTTGGAAAGGACGAAAAAGAAAATCTAGATGGACTTTAAATAATACAATATTAAAAAATAAAGACTTTGTACAGAAAATGGAGAGAGAGATGGCTTTTTTTTTTCAAGGAGAATAAGAAAGAAGACACATCGGCACAAAATCTTTGGGACACGATGAAGGCCTATGCTAGAGGCTTAATAATGGACTATACAAGGAAGAGAAATTTGAAGAAAAGACAAGCACATAAAACATTGGCAGATGATTATAAGAGATTTGAAAAGGAACTCCAGAAATGTCCACACAAGAAAGATGTAAAAGTGAAAATGGATACAATAAAGCATAAAATGGACTTACTGGAGAAAGAAGAATTAGCCCAAAAACTTAGAAGCACTAAACAGAACTATTTTGAAAATGCGAATAAACCAGGAAGATGGTTAGCATATAAATTGAAAAAAGAAAGAGAATCAAGAAAAATAACACAATTAATTGATGATCAAGGGCAAAGCAAATTTGGAAATAAAGAGATAGGAAAAATAATACAGGAATATTATAGACAACTTTATAAGAGAGAGAAGATAGAGGAGGAAAATGTGGCAAGATACTTACAAAAAGCAAATTTACCTCGGATTCCCAAAGATATTGAGGAGATGTTAGAGGGAAATATAACAATGATGGAGTTAACAGAAGCAATTAAGAAACAAAAGAATGGAAAGGCACCAGGGCCAGATGGTTTATCTGCAGAATACTATAGGATACTACAAGAATCTTTAAGTCTCCCATTATTGGAAGTCATGAATGAAGTGATGACGAAGAAGAAAGTACCCAAGTCATGGTCTGAGGCGTACATCACATTGATTCATAAAGAAGATACAGACCCACAACAAATCAAAAACTATAGGCCTATATCCCTGCTAAATTCAGACTATAAAATCTTTGCTTCAGTATTGGCAGAAAGACTTAAGAGATACTTAAATAACTTCATACACACAGATCAAAATGGATTTCTTCCAAAAAGACAGATTAGAGACAATATTAGAATAATTCTGGATACTTTAGAATACTATGAAGCACATCCTGAAAAGCAGATGGCTTTGATATTTTTAGATGCACAAAAAGCGTTTGATAATGTAAATTGGCAATTTATGACGCTTCAAATGGAACAGATGGGCTTTGGTAGAAAATTTATTCAGGCAATAGAAGCTATATATTACAAGCAAACGGCAAAAGTAATGATAAATGGAGAATTGACTGATTCTATTGAGATAGAAAAAGGTACTAGACAAGGATGTCCACTGTCCCCACTGTTGTTTATATTGACATTAGAAGTTTTAAATAGAAATATTAGAGAAGAAAAAGAAATAAAAGGTATGAAAATTCAAAAATAAGAATACAAATTGCAAGCATTTGCAGATGACCTGGTTTTTATTATTGAAGAACCACTAATATCAATAAATAAACTGATAGAGAACATTGGAGAGTTTGGGAACGTAGCTGGTTTGAAAATTAATAAAGACAAAACAAAGATTTTGACTAAAAATATGTTGACAAAGCAAAAAGAAGAACTGATGGAGGTTTCAAAAATGCAGGTTACAAACGAAGTAAAATATTTGGGGATATATTTAACACCAAGGTGTAGTGCACTTAAGGAAAATAACTATAATAAGCTTAAACAACAGATAGGGCAAGATTTGGTGAAATGGGGTAATTTGCAGCTTTCTCTGATTGATAGGATATCAACTATTAAGATGAATATTTTGCCTAGAATTCTGTATTTATTCCAGACAATTCCAATTAGATTGGGGAAATTTTTTTTTTGAAGATTTGAATAAAATGGTGTTGAATCTGACATGTGAATGCTCCGAACCTTTGCTAGCAAATAAACCCGTGTTCTCCAACTTTTGTGGTCTTGTCTCCTGCATTTGGGAAAGTGGGTTTTCCCACTTCATTTCTGGCACCCCAGATGGGACACAACGAGTCATTGGGACTCTCTGGAGGGTCACCCCTCTGCCAGGGGCCTTGTTGAGTTAGAGGGAACTTCCCAGGCGCCATCAGACACTTTGTTCCGAGGGACTTCCCGGTGACACAGGACCCCTGCAGCGGCGGTTGATGCCTCCAAGAACCACGTGGAAAGGGAATGGAGACCAGGCCAAGTTACAGCCAGCCAGAGGACAGGAGAACAAGCCTGCAGGGAAGTATTGGGGAATAGGAATAATCCCTCCCTGTAAACCAGGGATGGAGGAGAGGACTGATCACCCTCTCTTAAGAGGTAAAGGTACCCTCTTTTAAGAGGTAAAGGGGGGAAGGTCGTCAAGTGCGCTTGATGTGAGCGTCTACTGCGGTTCCCAACGGTGACTGTTGAGTGTCCAGTGCCTTGGGCCAGTAGGAAGTAATTGGTGTTCGCAGTTCCCATCGGAGACCGTGATTTTCCGGCTCCCTGGGTCGGACATGAATGTGTGAAATAACTCCCTCTGTGTTATCCCAAGAGGAAGGACCCCTTACCTTCCTCTCATCCCTTTTCCTCATTTGTCTTGTCTGGTGCCACGGGAG
The DNA here is from genome assembly GCA_012654045.1 of Ptyas mucosa. NCBI lineage: Eukaryota > Metazoa > Chordata > Lepidosauria > Squamata > Colubridae > Ptyas > Ptyas mucosa. Next base: position 94,857 of record WNWU01012524.1, read on the forward strand.
GAACATGGGAGGGGGAGGAAGTGTGCCCCTCACTCCATTAGAGTGCATGTTGCAGCATTTCAAAATTGCTTATGTCAGTCAAGACTACAGCATTAAGTGGAGCAAACAGAGGTTGAGGGTCTTCTGTGAGGTAGGCCGGCCTGATAATGGAACATTAGATCCCTCTATTGCTTTAAAGGTACTCCAGTTAGTGTTCCACCCCACATTAGGACACCTAGACCAAGCCCCCTGCATTGATGTGTGGCTCGGCTTACTTCAAAGACCTCCGCCTTGGATCCAGAAATGCAAAGTTGAGCAATGTAGATTTCTAGTCTCACGCACCTTGCCACCCCGAGAGGGAAAAGATTAGGATTGCAGTATCAAAGATAGTGAAGCCCGATCTACCCCAAGGTCGCACTCTTGAACCATATGTCGAGGAACGCTTCCCTACGAAGGATCCCTTGTGGAGTCCAAATGGCCAATTACGGGCAATTCAGGACTATCAACATTTGGTGGTGCGGGCAGTCCGTGCAGCAGGAAAACCAGCCGTTAACCTGTCCAAGCCTTCCCTGGTGATGCAAGAAGCCACTGAGAGTCCAGAAGCTTTTTATACTCAGTTGCTGGAGGCATACCAAATGTATATCGAATGCTTGCCATGACCCTTATATCACAAAGTGCCTCAGATATATGTAAAAAGTTACAAAGACTGGAGGGAGCCCTGGGAAAGCCTATGAGTGAGTTGATGGAAGACTTTTGTCAATCGTGACAAGCTGGAGGAAAGGAAACAGGACCAAAAAAAAAAATGCAACGAAAATCTGAATTGCTGGCCGCTGCTATGATGGGGGAACCAAGAAGAAGGGGAGGTGGCAGAGGTAAAGGGTATGGAATGGGTCTAGGACGTAACCAGTGCACCATATGTAAGAAAGAAGGGCACTGGAAGGGTGAGTGCCTGGAAAAGGATAAGGAGGAAGGACAAGAAGGAAGAAGAGGCAGGTTTGTGAAGAACTACAGAGGTGGCCTAGAGAGAAGCCAGGGAGGGAGAGGACAAAGAGAAGGATTTTCAAAAAACCCCCTCATAGGCCTGGCAGAAGTGGAGGAATGGGACTGAGACCGGCCGGGTTCAGCCCGCCTCCCAGAACCTGTGGTCAGTTTAAAATGGGTGAGATCATCCGTGGCTTTGGGGTGAAGTACCACCAGTACGCTGATGACACCCAGCTATATATCTCCACCCCAGGCCACCCCAATGATGCCCTTGAAGTGATGTCTCAGTGCCTGGAGGCTGTGCAGATCTGGATGGGGAGGAACAGGCTCAAGCTCAACCCTTCCAAGACTGAGTGGCTGTGGTTCCCAGCATCCTGATATAGTCAGCTGACTCCATCGCTGACTATTGGGGGCGAGTCTCTGGCCCCCGCAGAGAGGGCGCGCAATCTGGGTGTCCTCCTGGATACGCAGCTGTCTTTGGAGGAACATCTGACGGCTGTAGCCAGGGGGACCTTTTGTCAGGTTCGCCTGATTCGCCAGTTGCGCCCCTTTCTTGATCGGGATTCCCTGTGCACAGTCACTCACGCCCTCGTCACCTCTTGCCTGGACTACTGTAACACTCTCTACATGGGGCTCCCCTTGAAGAGCACCCGGAGGCTCCAACTGGTCCAGAATGCGGCCGTGCGGGTAGTTACGGGAGCTGCATGGCGCTCCCACATAACACCGCTCCTGCGTGAGCTGCACTGGCTCCCAGTGGTCTTCCAGGTGTGCTTCAAGGTGTTGGTTACCACCTTTAAAGCGCTCCATGGCATAGGACCTAGTTACCTTCGAGACCGCCTGCTGCCACCGATGACCTCCCAACGACCCGTGCGCTCCCACAGAGAGGGCCTCCTCGGGGTGCTATTGCAATACGTAGATGATTTGTTAGTTACAGGCCAGACGGAAAATGACTGTTGGTGAAACACCCACAACCTGCTCCATCTCTTGTGAGAGCTGGGTTACAAGGCATCCAGGAAAAAGGCATAACTAGTCTTACAAAAAGTCAGATATCTGGGATATGACATTGAACCAGGTAAAAGAACTCTTGGCCATGAGAGCAAGGAGGCCGTATGTCAGCTCCCGGTGCCTAGGAATAGGAAAGACTTGAGGGGTTTTTTGGGGGGCTGCAGGCTTCTGTCGCATCTGGACCCCCAATTTCAGTTTAATTGTAAAACCTCTCTATGAAGTTATAAGAGGAAGTGATAAGGAACCTCTGCGATGGGAAAAAGAGGAAGAGAAAAGTTTCACAACTTTAAAAGACGCTTTAATGCAAGCTCCCAGTTTAGGACTACCTGACTTAGACAAGCTGTTTCAGCTGTTTGTCGACACTAAACAGAACATAGCAGTCGGGGTTCTCACCCAGAAAATGGGAACTTGGCATCGCCCCGTTGCTTATCTGTTGAAGCAGCTGAATATTGTAGCAAGAGGGTGGCCTGGCTATCTGAAAGCCCTGGCAGGCACGGCGTTGTTAACACAAGTAGCTAGTAAATTAACTTTTGGCCAGGAATTGGATATCTACACCCTCCATGCCCTCAAAGCTGTCTTAGAAACCAAAGGACATTTGTGGTTGACCAACCCCCGCATGCTGAAATACCAAGGTTTAATTACGCACAACCCCATGATCAAGTTAATACAATTTACTACATTGAATCCAGCCACATTGCTGCCTGAACCAGATTTAAAAGTTACTCACGATTGTATTCAGACTATTGAGGAAACCTATGCCAGCCGTCCAGATATGACTGATGTTCCGCTTTCCAACCCCGACTTTACTCCATACACAGATGGCACCAGTTTTGTGCAGGAGGAAATACGGAAAGCTGGGTATGCTGTTGTAACTCTTGAAGATGTATGGGAAGCTGAGCCCCTCCCTCCCGGTACAAGTGCTCAGCTGGTAGAATTGCATGCTTTGATTCGAGCTTTGGAACTTACGAAAGGCAAATGTGTCAACATTTATACAGACTCTAAATATGCCTTCTTGACAGTGCAAGTGCATGGGGCCATATACAAGGAGAGGGGCTTTATAACGGCAGGGGAAAGGACATTAAGTATGGGCCCCAGATCTTACGCTTGTTGGACAGCATCTGCCCCCCCAGGAAGTGGCTGTTATGCACTGTAGAGGACACTAGAAGACAGTGTCAGAGACACAGCAAGGCAATAATAAGGCCACCAGGAAGTTCATCGAGCCGCACTGAAGCCTTTAATTATACAGGCTAACTGTTTAACTCTATGGGTCCCAGATGAACAAATTAAACCTAATTACTCTAAGGAGGAATTGCAACAAGCTAAGGAACTTGAGGCGATGTTGGAAGATGGATGGTGGATTCTTCCCGACCAGTGCGTTTTGGTCCTGGGACATATGGCATGGGATGCTGTGCGACAAGTCCATAAGCAATTACATTTGGGAAAGACTGCATTGGCCAAGGCCCTGCTACGTGAAGTATACATCAATAAAATCCACAGCATTGCTGCCAATGTCTGTATGAGATGTGAAATCTGTGCAGCCAATAATCCCAGACAAGGGCCCCAACCGCCTCAAGGACATCAACCCACAGGAAGTTATCCTTTTGATACCCTGATGATTGATTTTACAGATATGCCAAGGTCAGGTCCACATCGTGCAATGTTAGTTCTTATTTGCACATATACTGAATGGCCTGAGTGCATACCAACAAGGACCAAGAAAGGTTTTAGTAGGGAAACAGGAAAACCAATCTGGCTAAATAAAGGTCCTTAAAAGAAAAAGTGGAGTTCTAACTTGCTCATGAGAGCCCTGGCAAGGTGCAAAGGATGTGTGAACAAAAGTCTCTATACATTTTGCATCTTTAAAAATAGGCCAGCTCCTGCTGGGAGATCTAAAATGGAGGGAGAAGAGTTGGGCTCTTTAAAAATAGGCCAGCGTCAGCTGGGAGATCCAAGTGAGAAAGAGTTAGACAGAACATCCCCAGGCCAGAGACAATCCAGCGCTTGAGGAGATAGAACAATGGATGTAACTTTGAGTAAAAGTGAGAAGGTCACTAAAACAATTAGGAAGAATCCCAAACTGTAAAAAGACCCGACTAGTCCTTTAGAGAAAAATATTTAGAAGATGGGAAGCCCCATCATACAGTAAAATGATTCAGAAGTTGGGGCTGACCAAGGAAGATATGGTTAGTGTATACTGTTATGTGTGGTGGTGGGACCCCAGAATAGGATAAAAGAAATACTGCAGTGTTATAAAGATTCTGATAATTTACCATTCTTAAAAGACCCAGAGAACTCTGAAAGACTTAAGGATAGAGAAGAAAATTGTTTCTTGTTCTTCCCACTTGGGGTTTAGCAGGTAATAAAATTGTAAAGCCTGTCTAAATGGGAAGACTCAGATAATTTGAATTGACTAATTTGATGTGATTTCTGTTAAAAGTTATTTGTTGCTGTGCATCTATAATGACTAGTCTACATGTCTAAGTCTTTGTGTACCTTCAAGATAACTGCAAATGTTAAATGCCTGATCTCTAGAGATATGAATTTTAAATTGTTAGAAATGAGTTGACACCACTGAGAGGAAGGAAAATTACTTCACCCAGCCTGGTATGGGCATCTAGACAGGGTGAAGAATGGAGTTCAACTTTTCTTTCCTCTCTGTGCTTTTAAGAAAAAGTCCAAGTTTATGTGGAAACTAACTCTTCAAAGGACTAGAGGGAACCTCTCCCCTTCTGGTGACACTCCGGGAGCTGTCCCTCTACGAACGGGAGAGGTGAAGAAAACCCCTGCAGGTGTTACTCCGGAGGCTAACACCCAACGCACGGGCAACGAAAGGAACTTATCCTGGAAATTGCAATCCCACAACCGAACAACTTAACAGAATCTGTGTAATTATATGTAGTGTAGGCCTCGTAGGAGAGGGCGGAGACTCAGGAGTAGGGGGGAATGAGGGAGTAACCCCTAGACTGGTGTTAAGCTGCAATCAATAGTCAGAATATGGAAAGAGTGCTTGCCCCTACTCCCACTGTAAATTACCCAGAGGTAATGCACGGGGAATATTGGAGCCCAGACATCCCTTCAAGTACGCAAGGGGGGGATCCATAACATGCAGAATCTGGTGGGTTCCAAGATACCTCTGTGTACTGAATGTTTGGTGGCCTTACCCTCGGGTAGGCATTTTGTTTATAGCAGTACCAAACTCCCTAACTGCTCTTTCAATAATTGCCCCCTTGTGAGCATGAAGGGACTCGATACTGGCATATAATTCCACTATAAGGTGTCACCTCCTACGTACTCCTTGGGTCCCTGTAAACCTCCGTCCTCGGAATTCGGCCAAGGTACCAGTGTATGATGAAGTTGGAAACATCCGGTCCAAGAGGGCAGCCATTGACACTTCCTTGAAAAGGTTAAAATAGGGCAGAGGATGGCACCTACGGGTATCGGATCCTCATCTACCTGTTAAACTGCTTGATTAGGCCAAAGGCTGTTGTAGAAATAATTACTAATGAAACTGTGAAAGGCCTCACCAAATTAGCTGCTGAGAGCGTGAAGTCTCGAACGTATATCATGCAAAACCACTTAGCCTTAGATTACCTCCTAGCCAAGGAAGGAGGGGTGTGTGGTAACTTTAATTTGCCTAATTGCTGTATTTAGATCGATGACAGTGACAAGGTCATTAAGGAAAGAACTGATAAAATGGTCAAAATAGCTCACGTCCCGATTTAAACTTGGAAAGGATTTAATTTAGCTGACGCCTTTTCAGGTTGGTTCCCTAAACTGCCGGGCCTGCAAGCTATTGTGGCATTGATTGGGTTAATAGCTGCTGGATGTGTAATTTTACCCTGCATTCTCCCCATTTTTGTTCGTACAATTTCTAACAGTGTCTCTCTACTCGTGGATAAAAAGGCAACAGCTCAGGTGATGGCTTGGTGGGAGTATGAGAAACTTAGCTCGATGGATGATGACTTCCCTGTTTATGAAACTCCACAGTAATCAGGGGATTTAGGTGGAGTTCCAAAGGGGGGAATGAGACAGGAGGGTCTTATACTATAAATCATATTAATCTATGTATTATATTATTCACAGTATTATGTTGCTCTCAGAAGTGTTGACGTGGGAGTAGAAGTTATGTTGCAAACCTCAGGAAAGTACAAGGAACAGAAATAAGGAACTTGTTAAATGTACTGATGAGCTTAATGACCTATGTTCTATATCATTTCTGTAACAAACTTATATTAAGAAACATATTACCAGAAGTGTTCACGGAAAGTATGGTGTACCCATATATGGAAATAGAGTCAGAAGCGTAACACCTCTGGCGTGGCTAGAATTGCAAAATGTATAAAAGGTACACCCTGGGCGTAGCCCAGGGTTCGGAATCTGACATGTGAATGCTCCGAACCTTTGCTAGCAAATAAACCTGTGTTCTCCAACTTTTGTGGTCTTGTCTCCTGCATTTGGGAAAGTGGGTTTTCCCGCTTCAGAATGAGGGGAGGTTTTGGTTTACCTAATTGGGAACTTTACTATCAAGCAACAAGCCTGATGTGGATTAAAGAATGGATAACTTTGAGAAATATTAGATTATTGAATTTAGAAGGACATGATCTGTTGATGGGTTGGCATGCTTTCTTATGGTATAAAGCAGTGATGGCTAACCTTTTTGCCATCGAGTGCCAAAAACGGGGGTCGCGGGGGGGGTCGCGCGCACACGTGCCCACACCCATAATTCTGTGCCCTGCCCCCACACATGCGCGCACAAACCCCCTCCCGCACATGCACGCATGACCCCCCCTGCTCCCCCCGCTTTTGGCATGCAATGGCATGGTGGGCCACCAGACTTCGGTGGAAGTCTTCCCCGGAAGTTGGGAAACAGTCCATTTCTGGCCTCCGGAGGGTCTCCAGAGGGATGGGGAAAGCCGTTTTTGCCCTCCCCAGGCTCCTAGAAAGGCTCTGGAGCCTGGGGGAGTGAAAAACGGGCCTTCCTCACACACACTCTCCCGAGACCCTCTGGAGGCCAGAAACAGCATGTTTCCTGACTTCTGTGGGCCCAGAAGGCCTGAAAATCAGCTGGCCGGCGCACGCATGTGCACTGGAGCTCAGCTTGAGTGCCCACCAATATAGCTCCGCGTGCCACCATCACAGGTATAAAGGAACAAAAATACAGGTTTTTTTTAGAAGGCATCAGATACGGGAAGCTTTATTATTGAATTGGAAGAAGATTAAAAAACAACATTATTTGAAGATTCCAGTCTGGGTAACTACAATTGAAGCATTTTCATATTCTGTAGTATTCAAAAGGGAACAAATTGTTAGATAAAGTGAATTAATGGATGAAAAGGGTGAACTTAAATTGAAGCAAGAATTAGAAGAACAGGGCTGTAAAATGGATTGGTTATCATATTTGCAAATACGTTCTAGATATGAAGAAGATCTTAAACAAGAAGGTTTGTACAATGTTTTGACTAACTTAGATAAGATTTTAATGGGTTCTGATGACTATGTAATTAAAAAATTATATAGATATTTGTTAGAGGTAAAATTGGAAGAACAAGTTAAAGAATCAATGATAGCATGGGGGGAAAATTTTGGTCATGGTATTGATTTAGAGAAATGGCAAAAATTGTGGTTGCAAAATTATAAAATGACAATGTCTACAGCATATAAGGAGAATTTGTATAAGATGTTTTACAGGTGGTACCTACTCCCGACGAGGATAGCCACAATGTTCAAGAATAAATCGGAGAAATGTTGGAAGTGTCATCAGACTCCAGGATCATACTCCCATATGTGGTGGACATGTGTAGAAGCTAAGAGATATTGGACTAAGATACACACGTGGTTGGAAAAAATGATAAAGAATTGACTTTAAACCAGAGATATTTTTATTAGGGATCTTACCAGAAACATACAATAGAGAATTGCAATATTTAATTGTGAATGTTTTAACAGCGGCTAGAATTGTATTTGCCAGAAATTGGAAAGGAGAGAAGTTATCTACTGATGATGAGGTTATTAAGAAAATTATGGAATGTGCTGAAATGAGCAAATTGACATTTGAAATTAGAGAACAGGAAGATAAACAATATTATTTGATATGGGATTTGTTTTATCAATGGATAGATAATAAAACATGGAGATGAAATATGAAATATGAAGTTGATGTAAAGATAAAATATGTGAAGTTCCTTTTAATGAGAAATAAGCTTTTGTTACAAATTGGTACTTTGAAGATGGGATTAAGCACAAAAGAATGCTAACCGATCGATACACTGTCTGTAATTGTTTGGAATGATGATGGTTTTATGTTTTGTTTTTGTTTTAAAATTTTTTAAAAAAATTCAAAAAAAGAAATTGAGACGTATCTAAGTAATGTAAATTCAGAGAAACAAAGCAAAAACAACATAAAAAACTGAAAGTAAAGAAACCAGATGGAAAAAACACTTTAAAGTCATTGTAAAGCAAAATGAATTGAAAACTGACATGCTGATTTATTCCAAAAAAATGATGTAGGTGTGAAGTTTCCGAAAGATGCCCTAATATTCATGAGCCAGTTGCCAGTAGGCCAAACAGGTCCTTTACAAGTCAAAATGTTAAAATTTAGTATCCCAGAAGAATTTTGTAGATTTGACTAAATTGGCACATCAAACTCTAGATACAGGTAATCCTCGACCTACAACAGTAAATGGAGCCTGCCCCATTTTGGTCGTAAGGTGGAAGGATGTTAATTGAAACTTGTCAAGTGAAAGAGACCTCATACTGGATCACCCCAATGCATACATTAAACGAATGTAGGGATGAATGCAGGGGTCATTAAATGCACACGGGGTGCCTCAGGGATGCCTACCTTGGGCTTCCCCCACCCTGAGATACCCCCATGCTCTGCTTCCTTTCCTTGGGGCCCCACAGCCATCTCCACCCCTCACAATGCCTTGCTTACCTTCCAGAGAGCTGCAGAACTCAGTATTGTGGGCCATTCTTACTGGGCCATGTGGAGCAGCCATTTGCAAACTGACCTGGGCAAAGCAGCATTTCCCCCATCTTCTGCCTTTCTGCATGGCCTCTTTAATTCAAAACAGGATAATGAGCCAGTTTGTAGTTTCTATATTTCCTGGTAAAAAACGTTTTAAAAGGAAGGGAGAGAAACAGAAGCTGGTGCAGTAAGACGGAGAACAATGAAGGGTCCCTCTGGCAAAAAAACAAAACTGGCTATATAACTAACTTTAAAAGCCACTACAAAAATTTATTGTAAAGAAAGAAAACCTGCGCACGAAATCCAACCGTGCCTTCTATAATTTTGTAAACAACAAACTTAAAGACTCGAGATCCATTCCACCCCTAAAAGGACCTAATGGTAAAGAATGCAATGATGAAGCAGTTAAAGCCAACCTCTTTAACACATTCTTCAGCTCAGTCTTTGTAAACAGTAATGGCTCATGCCCAACATTCCCTAATCGTACCACTAATAACTACAACGATCTAACACAAATAGATTTCACAGAAGATAATGTTGAAAAGGCACTACGCAGACTAAAACCATCTCTATCTATCGGACCTGATGGACTATGTGCATACTTCTTTAAAAAGCTTTCCACAGTTATAGCTGAACCCCTAAGCATAATCATTGAAAAATCTTTCAGGACCAGCTCCCTACCCAACCTATGGTCACTAGCCACGGTCATCCCTATCTTCAAAAAAGGAAACCCCAGCCTAGTTGAAAATTACAGACCAATCTCTTTATGTTGTGTCACCTGCACAGTCATGGAATCAATCATTAACCAATCCATTACCCTCCACCTAGAAACAAACAACCTACTCTCTATTAAACAATTTGGTTTCAGAAAAAAATTATCCTGTAATCTACAACTTCTACACTACAGGGACTTCCGGTGCAGCAGTCAGAGCGAAAAGATCGGTGCGGCGTTAGCTCCGCAAGAGCCTTGGATAGTACAGTGGTCTAAAGCCCTGTTATTAACATCAGCTGCCTGCAATTATTGCAGGTTCGAATCTCACCAAGGCTCAAGGTTGACTCGGCCTTCCATCCTTTCTAAGGTAGGTAAATTGAGGACCCAGTTTGTGGGGGCAATAAGCTGACTTTGTATAAATATACAAAAGTATAAAGGCTATTGCTTAGCGCATTGTAAGCCGCCCTGAGTCTCCGGAGAAGGGCGGCATATAAATCAAATTTAAAAAAAAAAAGACCAATCGAATTTCCAGACCTCCGTGGGTTTTTTTTGTGCCGTTCTCAGCCCCGGAGAGGCTGAGAGAGCAGAGGGGCTTTCTTCGGAGACGAGGAGGAGGAGTGCGACCCCCCCCTTGCCGTATCGAAGCGTAAGCTCCGAGGATCCGGAGAACAGGAAGAAGGCCGCGGAATAGCGGCCCCGAAGCCCGTGATGCTGCGGTTTTGACCAGCTCGGGGAGGCAGGGCAAAACAGGACCAAACGGAGAGAGAAGAAGAGGATTTTGAAGAAGAAAAGAAAAAGAGGGAAAAAAAGGGACTGTGCAGCAACTGGAGAAGATAGCGGCAGCCTAGTCTACAGGTGAAAGAAGTACATACTTTTAGCAGTGCGACCATCTTGCTGCTGTGGAAGATAGTTGGAGTACAACGAAATAAAGAACAATAACTGTGGCTTTTTTATCTTAAACGGAGGGGAATGATTAGGGGGTAAAACTTCTCCTGAGCCCCCCCTCCCAGGAACTTTAATTGTGAGCTCTTTTCAAATTAATTTGATTAACTAATGAATTATATTACTTAAGTGGATAAAACTGATTAATACCCTGCTAAAGAAATGAATTGATAACCTATATATCTTTAATATTTATTAACTATTTATAATAGCCTTTGATTAACTGAGGATTAATTGATTGCTGATTATTACTTTTTCTTTTTTCTTTATTTTTCTATTTTGTTATTGTTATATTGACTTGTTATTTAATTTAACTTTATATATATATATACTTATATTTAGACTGTATTTAACCATAGAAAGATAAGGTAAATTAGAATAAGATTGAAGAATAGTGAGAGTTTAATTAAAGGGGGGTGTTAAGTGGCAGAGAAGAAATAATATTCGTGTATGATAAGGTGGGGAAAACTCTTTTGCTTAGCCAATATGTCCACTACAGTTACAACTACTAAAGTACCGAAAAAATATATACCTTCCACAATGATATCCTCCCCGATAACCACCACACCTGGGGCAAAAAAGTCACCTGAAAAGTTACCAACGACAGAGAAACCAGTTACAATACAGGATATGCAGATGTTGTTTCAAAACATTCAAGAAATAATGGAAAAGAATCAGGAATCAATTGCCAAAAATTTTGAGGACTTAAAATCTGAGATGAGTGGGTTAAGGGGAGAAATTACACAAGTGAAAGAAACTCTGGGAGAAATGAAAACAACCATACTAGATCACGAGGAACGATTGGCAGAAGTGGAAAAAATGGCGGACAGACTCAAAACCCAGTTTGATAGATATGAAAAGAAATGTGACCAAGCGGTGGGAAAACTTGAGGAGGAGATAGTCTTTCTGGAGATGGAGAAATCCGCCTTTTTCTTGCGTCTCCAAAACGTGGTGGAGGATAAAGAGGAATACTTGGAGGAAATTGTAGGAGAAATAATCACTGAAGTAGTGGGGAAGAAGAAAGAAGAGGTATCTGGAAATATAGATGAAGCATACCGAGTATATACCAACTACGCGAGGCGCCACAATTTACCCAGAGAGGTACATGTAAGACTGACTAAAAAGGCATTAAGAGACGAAACGCTCCACAAGGCCAGAGACCAGAATGTAACATATAGAGGAAGACAGATTATTATTCTTAAGCAGATCCCCAGAAGAGTGAGAGAACAGAGGCATAATTATCAATTCATAACTACACAGCTGAGAAAACATAATGCGCCATACCGATGGCTATTGCTGGAAGGACTCCTAGTGACGTGGCAGGAGCGGAAAATTAAAATTGAGAGTATTGAGGATGCACAAGACTTCTGTGAAAATTATTTTGGACATGGCGAAAGCAAGAGAGAAGGGGAAGTAGTTAAAGAAAGTCAGAGAGATTCAAAAGAAGAGTGGAGAAAAGAGAGAGGAGCTCAAGCAGAGCAGGAAAAAGGGAAAAGAAATGGGAGGAGGGGGGAAGCAGGAGGAGTGGAAGAATACGGGGTAGAGACTCGATTAGCAGCTAAAATCAAAGGAGCGAATAGATAAAAATGAACCAAGGAGTAAGATTACTTACAGTAAATGTTAATGGTCTTAACGCCTCAACGAAAAGGAGACACATTTTAGCGAAAATAATTAAAGCCAAAACGGATATAACATGTTTGCAAGAAACACATATTAAATTATCACAATCTAATCTACTAAAATGCCCCAAGGCAGGGAAACTATTTGTAGCAGCTTCAGAAGAGAGGAAAAGAGGGGTAGCCATATTTGTCAAAGAATATCTCTCGCCGAACCAATTGTTTGCAGACAAAGAGGGAAGAATACTGATATTAGAAGTAGAATTATTACAAAAAAAGCTACTCCTGATTGGAATTTATGCGCCTAATACCAAGCAATCTTCATTTTTTCAAAGAATACGGAAAGAAATAAGAGAACGGGAATACGAGCAAGTATGTATTATGGGGGATTTTAATGCGATTGTCAATAGAACACAAGATTATAAAACAGGGAAAAACGCAAAGAGAGGGAATAAAGGCCAAGATAGGAGGATTTTACCAGCTATTTTTGAAGAAATGAGTGAGGAACTGGGATTGAAAGATACGTGGCGAGAATACAATCAGACTAGAGAACAATTTACATATTATTCCCCCAGACATGGCTCATGGTCCAGATTGGATATGGTTTGGATGACACAAGAAATTAATTCTCAGGTGGCAGAAATTAGAATTTTACCAAATGATTGGGCAGACCACAATCCAGTTTTGACAATTTTGAAGGAAGAGGGGAAAAATAGAAGGAGATGGATGATGAGAACAGAAATTTTACAGGAAAAGGAATTTATACAAAAATTAAAGACAGAAATATCACTCTTTTTTCAGGACAATAAGACACCAGGAATGCCATTACAAACAATCTGGGATACTGCCAAGGCTTTCATAAGAGGTCTTATTATAAAACAGACAGCCATCAAATATAAAAAAGAACAGGAAAGGGGTGAAATAATGAATAAACTGGCTAAAGCTGAGGAACAACTACAAGACAATCCACTATTTATTGAGGCAAAAGAACAGATAATATTTTTAAAACATAGACTTAATCTCTTAGAGCTGGACAAACTAAAAGACAAGGTAAAAATAGCAAGACAAAAATATTTTGAATCAGCTAATAAATTAGGAAGGTGGCTTACATATAGACTCAAAAAGGAAAAACAGAACAGATGAATTGAGCAATTAGAAGATAAAGAGGGAAATTTAATAAGAGACAAAAAAGGAAAGGAAAAAGTTGCAGTGGACTTTTATAAAGAATTGTATAAAAAAGAAGAGATTGTAGCAGGCGTGATAAAAAACTATATAGAAAATTCGGACTTACCTAAAATATCCAATCTGACAAGAGAAATATTAGAAGAGGAAATCACCCTAACGGAAATTGAAAGAGCAGTTAAGAAACAAGGGAATCTGAAAACACCGGGTACAGATGGATTACCAGCCGAACTATACAAAACAATATTTGATGTTCTGGGAGAACACATGAAAGATCTTTTTAACAAAGTCTTGGAAAAGGCAGAAATTCCCCATTCGTGGAAAGAGGCAAATATTAGTCTAATTCCCAAAGAAGACCCCCCCTCGCCAGACATAAAAAATTACAGACCAATATCTCTCTTGAACTCTGACTATAAAATTTTCACGACAATTCTGGCCAGTAGATTAGAAGGATTCTTGAACGACTTTATACATAGCGACCAGAAAGGGTTCCTACCAACTCGTCAATTAAAAGATAACTTGAGGGTCATGTTAAACATATTGGAATATTACAAAGAATACCCAGGTAAACAAGTAGCATTAGTTTTCATAGACGCCCAGAAGGCCTTTGATAGAGTCAATTGGGAATTTTTATTAATACAATTAGACCATATGGGCTTTGGACAGAGATTCACCAATGCTATAAAAGCGATTTATTCTAAACAAACAGCCAGACTGTTGATAAATGGGGACTTAACAGAAGAATTTCATATCAATAAGGGTACAAGACAAGGCTGTCCTCTTTCCCCCTTACTTTTTATCTTATCTTTAGAGACTCTCTTACGTAAAATAAGAAATGAAGTGAAAATAAAAGGCCTTAGAATTGGACAGCAGATTTATAAAACCCAGGCTTTCGCAGACGATATGGCTTTCATCTTGGAGGAACTGATAAAATCTGGCACATATTTATTGAAGATGATCGAAGAATTTGGGACAGTAGCAGGATTGTTGATTAACAAAAAGAAAACTAATTTACTAACAAAAAACATGTCAGAGGAGGATAAAAAGGAATTACAGGAAGCAACCGGGTTGAAGATAGTTAATAAAACTAAGTATTTAGGAATCTGGCTATCGAGTAGATGTTCGAGTATACAGGAAGATAATTACAACAAATTATTAAAGCAAACAAGGAAAGATCTAGATAAATGGGGCAAAATACAGCTTTCATTGTTAGGCCGAGTAACAACAATTAAATCCTACATTTTACCAAAATTCAATTTTTTATTTCAAACTGCTCCAGTGAATTTATCCAAAAAATTCTTCATGGAATTGAATCAAACAGTAACAAAATTTATTTGGCAGGTAAAGAAACCACGCATTAAAAAAAAGATGATGCAAGAAATAAGAGAAAGAGGAGGTCTGGGTTTACCAAATTGGGAGAACTACCATTCAGCAGCTTTGTTAGTGTGGGTAAAAGAGTGGATTACCTTAGATAATAATCGGCTTCTTAAATTAGAGGGGCATGACCTACAACAGGGTTGGCATATGGCACTCTGGTGAAACGACACCCCACAAAGTAAATGGTTTACCAAACATTATATAAGGAATATTTTAATTCGAAATTGGGACAAGATTAGCAAAAAATATTATAACAAAACACCATGCTGGATATCCCCAATAGAAGCAGTAACATATCCCAAACTATACAACCCAACAAAGAAATTAACATATAAAGAGGTAGTGAACGCACAGGGAAAACTCAAATCCAAACAAGAATTAAATTCAATAGGTATACAACTAGATTGGTGGACATACTTACAGATTCAGTCTAAATACAAAAAAGATAGAGATGGGAGAGGTATTTACGTGGAACCACAAGAATTAGACAAAATGTTGATGGGACAAGAAAAAGGAATGATTTCTAAAAATTACAAATTATTAATGAGATTAGAGATAGGGGATGAAATAATTAAGGACACGATGATTGCTTGGGGGAAAAATTTTGGGTACTCAATTCACTTAGATAAATGGCAGGGGATATGGTGGGAGAACATGAAAGCAGTAGTCTCTATAGCATATAAGGAAAATATATATAAAATGATATATAGGTGGCACCTATCTCCTGACAGATTGGCGAAAATGTATACAGGTCAATCAGCGGTATGCTGGAAATGTGGGCTAGAGAAAGGCACCTACTATCATCAATGGTGGACGTGCCCCAAAGCAGTGAAATTCTGGGAGATTATTAAAAAATGGTTAAATGAGATACTAAACGTTGAAATTGACTGGCCCCCAGAAACATACTTGCTCGGATCCAAACCGGATAATATCAAGAAAGACCTATGGTATTTGGCGACCCATATTATCACAGCGGCGAGATTGACTTATGCGCAATTTTGGAAAAATCAAAATACCCCACCAGAGGAAACAATCATAAAAAAGATTTTGGACTGTGCAGAAGCGGACAAGCTGACTAAAAAATTAAAAGATAGAGATCAAACGCAAGCATGTTTATCCTGGGATAAAGTACATATTTGGCTAGAAAAGAGGAAATTATAAATTAAGATATAAATTAAACTAAACTGAAAAGCTTAATAGAGAGAACTCTATGTTATACAAGTAAAGTGAGGTCGGGTTGACCTAAGGACAATGAATAGAGAAATGAATTGCTTTGACTCCCCTGGAATATAATACTACATTGTATATATATAGAGTGAGGTACTATCAGTACCTACCATATGTGTGTTATATGTAACGTTTGTGTGTTTTGTGTGTTTCTTGTTATATGGTGTATGTGTGATTTTAATGGAAAATGTAAATAAAGACTATTTTTTTTAAAAAAATACAACTTCTACACTACAAAAACATATGGACTACAAATCTTGATCAGGGCAAAGCAATAGATGCAATTTACATAGACTTCTGTAAAGCCTTTGGATTCAGTGGTACACAACAAACTACTTCTAAAACTAAAATCCTATGGCATCTCCGGACCCCTACATAATTGGATAGCTGCGTTCCTGTCAAACAGACAAGTGGTCAAAATAGGGAGTGCCCTATCAAATCCTGCACCAGTAAATAGCGGTGTCCCTCAAGGCAGCGTTCTAGGACCAACACTCTTCATACTATACATAAATGACCTTTGCGATCATATTATAAGCAACTGCGTTCTCTTCGCCGATGATGTAAAAATATTTAACACCACTGACAATGCTGCTGCCCTACAAAGAGAAAGAGGTCTGTAAGGGGCATGTGTTGTGTCTTCGGCTCCCGAGCCCGGACCTTTGGAGGAAGAACCCTCCGAAAGTGAAGAGGAGGAGGAGGCAAGGCCCCCCTCTCCTGGCCCGTCTGGTTTGGCACCACCCCAGGCCCCAGCTGAAAGCCCTGAGGAGGAAAGCTCCTCTGAGTCAGACGTTAATGAGGAGAGGGAGTGGATTAATCCCAGGTGGCGACGATCAGAGAGACGGGCTCAGCACGAGGTGATGAGTCACAAAGCCAACGCCCCACAAGGTATAAAAGGAGCTGACCTTACCTTGTTGGCTTTTGTGACGAACAAATTATTAACTTGGCTGCTTGTTTCCTGAAGTACTGCATCAGATAAGTGTTTGCTAACCTTAAGACTGTTTGTTTTTGGACATGCCGGAGAGCCTTATCAGGGACTGGCCGTGGCAACTCAAAATAACAGCTGTCTTTATCTCTCCCGGGCTCGCTGCCAGCTTGTTGTTTATGAATGGTGAATAAACGACTTTCGTACACTTCTGTTTGTGTGTGTGCTTGTCTGGGCTCCTGAAGCAGGGAGGGGACAGAACAGCATGCATAAGAGCACCAGCGTGCCTACCATCCCTGTCCTAATGTTTCCTCTACTTGTATCTATTTTATGTATTCAATTCATGCTTATAATTATAAAAATTATCTAATACGTTCTTGACAAATAAATAAATAATAAAAAATAAAGTGTTAAAAAGGTGATGCAGAGGAAGCTGCTTTACCTTGTTTGAAACCTGACCTGGAAGGCAAAGCTGCTCTTCCCCCTCCCTCTGCATAGCCCTTTTAACATTTAACCCATCTATCAACTTCAAAACGGATCAGTCCGGGCCGCAGCCATCTTTCAGTTTCTCAGCTTGCCAGTGTGGGAGGGGGGAGGTCTGAAATGTCAGACCAGACAACAACAGATCATCCCATGGGAACCAAGGTCATCTCAACAGGTACTGGACAGAGACTAAGGGGAATTGCCAAAGAGGCACCAGAACACCTAATTGGACAATGTGACCTGTGACAATGAGGAAATTATCTATTCTTTAATTATACTGAAACAGTGGGAAATATTTAGAGCTGGTTTTGTTTTCATTCATGCCGAAATGATGTACTCAATAAAACAGTTCTTTAAAAAAGGTGCAAGTCTCGGAGTGCTAAATTGTTTGGGTTCATTAGTTGGAATCTTGACCCTTTGTCTGTTCTCCATCTCACTGCACCAGCTTCTGTTTCTCCCCCTTCCTTTTAAAACTTTTTTTTTACCAGGAAATATATAAACTGCAAAGCACAAACTGTGGCTCATTATCCTGTTTTGAGTTAAAGAGGCCATGCAGAAAGGCAGAAGGTGGGGGAAATGCTACTTCGCCCAAGTCAGTTTGCAAACGGCTGCTCCACATGGCCCAGTAAGAGCGGCCCACAATACCGAGTTCTGCAGATCTCCGGAAGGTAAGCAAGGCATTGTGAGGGGTGCAACAGAGGGGCAAAGCAGGCTTGTGCCTTTGGGGACCCGGCAGGGCAAGGATGCGGGGGGGGAGAGATAGGTGGGTATGCTTCAGCGTCTCTACAAAGTTATGAAGCCACCTGGTTCCTAAGTGCGAATGACCAGATAATTTTTGTAAAATTCTTAGCTTCACGTCATGGTCATACATGGCTTTTGGGAGGTCTGTTGTAACGTTGAACGGTCACTAAATGATCTGTTGTACCTCGAGGATTACCTCTAACTATCTTACATTTTAGAATTACTGTACATATTTTTCCAGGCCTACTTCAAGTTCCAAAAGCTTCCTGCTATTAACATTTAATCTGAATGCTGTTTTAAGTATAGTAGTATCTAGACTACATATCATATGACTCACTAAAATAAACAGTGTGGGAAACAAGCAAAGGAATGGCATGTATTCTACCAACTGCTACACTAGAACATGGCTGAACCATCTTTGCAGTTTATCAGTGTCTATGTTCTGCTTGGGTGAAAGAAATTGTACTCAAAAAGAAACTTGGGTAAAAGTTTCATATATTTCAATGCAATTATGGCCTTTCCAAAATGAAAGCACTTTTCTAAACTTTTAAGAGTTCAACCTGTATAAAAGAAATATAAGAAATGATCAACAGTATTATTTAGAAAATGTGTTGATATAAGCAAGTAACTGAATTTTTTAGCATTTTACTGAATCCAGTTTTTTCCCCCAAGGTTTATTGGGTTTTTATTTTTAAACATATATCAACATCAATACATGAACAGTGTGGCCTCTGGGTATGGTTCATATTAATACAAATAACAACAGTCAATTATTACATTAATCAAACTTATATACTGTAATCCTAATATCAATGCACTTGATTATTTTAAAGTAGTTATTCAATATTTCAGTGTTCCATTCTAATGTCAATGATCTTGAACATATATAGTAATACCATCTTTAATCAGTGGAACAACTTGCCTTCAGAAGTTGTGAATGCTCCAACACTGGAAGTTTTTAAGAAGATGTTGGATAACCATTTGTCTGAAGTGGTGTAGGGTTTCCTGCCTAAGCAGGGGGTTGGACTAGAAGACCTCCAAGGTCCCTTCCGACTCTGTTATTCTATAATTCTGTGCATCTTTCAACCTCTCAACTTTCCATCTAATTATTACTTATTTTCAGTTTATATAGAAATTGTAACTACTAATATTCTCCCTAATTCTTATTTCTACCTCTATTATGGCTTCTAGTCAGGTCACTCTTACTAATCCTAATGTTAAAACACATATTTATGTTAATACATAGTCCTTCACATAAAGGTGTATATTCTTATTTCTACCTCTATTTCTAGTTTTTAATCAGGCCATCATTATATTAGAAAAAAGAAGAAAGAAAAAATGAAAA
Source organism: Ptyas mucosa (assembly GCA_012654045.1). Lineage (NCBI taxonomy): Eukaryota > Metazoa > Chordata > Lepidosauria > Squamata > Colubridae > Ptyas > Ptyas mucosa. The sequence goes on from WNWU01012524.1 coordinate 114,336, forward strand.
AAATAGCTCTATTCTATCCATCATCCCTTGCCCGTTTTAATACTTCAATTCTTATTCATTTTTTGGCTTTCTTCCTATACTCCTGTCTTGGATATTTGTCTCTGTCAACCTCTGTATCTTCATTATTCCATCTAAATATTTCTCTTATCTCTATCCTCCTAAACTGCCATATCTCCAGAGTATCCACCCATACTCCTATCGCCTTTTCAAAAACATCTTCCAGATTTTCCAATTCCATTTTTATATCTCTCAAAAAGTTTTTCTCATCCTCTTGTTTTATTTGGTGATTTCTCTGTTCTATCTTTTCCTCCATTCTTTCTGCCGCCTCCTCTCTTTCCTGGACTCTTTGATCTTCATTTATTGCCAGTTGTATCATATTTTCTACTTTGTCACTTATGCCTTGGATTAAGTCTTTTATCTCTCTTTGGTTCTTTGTCATGGTATCCCTGATGCTTTGAAACATCCACGACATTTCTCTCGAAATCTCACTCATTTCCCCCTGAAAAGGCATCTTGTTTTAGTTTAATAAGTCCACTTTTAGTCAAGGCCACAAATAATATATTCAGTTTTGCTCATCAAAGACTTCAATAATCATAGCTCTTTACATCTCAGGGTTATTAACCAATTCCATTTAAATAGTCCAGACAGTTTCCACACAACAAAAGTCACTTTGCTTAATAGTCTTCCTTATCACAATAGTAATTAATTATAGGACAGTTAGTATCACCACAATCCTTCAAAAAGATGTTGCTTATTTCTTCTATCAAACTCTTCCTAGATTTGTAGGGGTGTAGTATATTCCATTCACCAGTAGATGGCAGTATCAACAGAGGTTTCAGCGTTGTTTCAAACGTGATAAATTAAAATCCAAAATTAATTCAGTTTACAGAGACAAAATTAAATACTTAAATCAATTCAGGTACATAGTTCCAGCATATTTTAATGCCTTTTCATAACAACGCCTACCCAGTTTAGAATCTTTGATTAAAAGATCTTTAGCTTTTCTCCCCTCAGTTCCTTTCATTCGGGTCTAGGATTTTTCTCCCTATGGTTATTCGCTGCTTTAAAAAAGGTAATTCTAAGAGTCTCTATTCTTCTCTGGATTTTCTTCTTTTTTCCTTTACATTTAGGGACTAAATGTAAAAAAGAAAGGAATGTTCTCACCCAGCTCCAATCACTGTTCGCTAACTCCACTCCAGCACCAGTTTTAGGTGTTCCTCGGCTGTCCCATCTTTGTGGCAGCCATGTTTAGGCTGCCTCTTCTCCTCGTCATGGTTGAAATGGAAAGAACCACCCTGGGTCAGGCAGGAGAGTTGCGACTCTCTGCGACCACGCAGGGCACCCCTCTTTGCTTTGCCTCCCCTATTTATTTATTTTATTTATTTTATTTTATTTCCAATTTATATACCGCCCTTCTCCCTGAGGACTCAGGGTGGTGTACAGCCAGAAATAAAAACATGAAATACAAATATTAAAAGCAATTAAAATATATATAAATTTGGCCCCAAAATTTAAACCTAACAAACCAATTAAAATATTTAAAATTTCTTCTTAAGCCAGCCCGGCTTGTTGGAAAAAATGTGTTTTAAGAGCACGCCGGAAGGCACTGAGATCATGAATTCTCCTTATCTCTAGGGGCAGCTGGTTCCAGAGGGTAGGTGCCCCCACAGAGAAGGCTGTCCCCCTGGGGGTCACCAGCCTACATTGTTTGTGTCGCGCCCGACTGGCATGACACTGACTGGATGGGACAAGCCAGCAACCGCCCCGTCCGTGGTGGTGGGGAGCACAGGGTGCAGGCGATGCGGAAAGCTGTCGGGAGTAGGACGGGAAGCTGCAATTGAGCGATGGGCAGAAACCTGGAAGGAACCGCTACGGCTGGAAGGGGTCGGGGGCGACATAATAAAATGCGCTACGAGGCGGATGCTCGTAGCGCCAATTTTGAAAGGGTTTGGCTTGGCGTTATCGCATGTCTGACGAAGCATTAAACCAGCATTACACCCCACTCTGATGTGTCCGGCTGTGTTTTCCTGCTGTTTCCGTGCTGTGCAGGATAAGGAGCTGAGAGGAAATTGGTGCTCCCTTCGTTCCAATTTTGTGTTCGAGTTACGGATAGCTGTGTGGAATGGCGGAGGGGACGGACCCCGAGATGGTCAGGCTGGAGGAGCAGCTGCCGGTAGAGGATGTAAGTGTGTGGCCAGCGGACCCGGTGGAGCCGCCCATAGTGAGACCGAAGAAACGCCTCGGGGAGAGGGAAGAGGAGACGGAGGAGTGTGACGCCCGGGGTGTGGCGCCTGAATCTCAACCCGTGGGAGCGCCGCCGGGAGCCACGGGGGACTGGTGGAAAAGCCCAGCGTTATCCGCCCCGGGGGGGGAAGTGGAGCCCCGGTGATATCCCCTTTGGATGAACTGTTTTGGTGCTGGAGGGAGAGGTGCTGGGTTGAGGACGACGACGGAGGGCAGTGGAGTTATTCTACTGGGCTGGGATCTTCCACATTGGACATTTTGAGGGACCGTTTTGGGGAGAACAGCTTTAGAGACGCTCCTTCGTGGCAGCCATGGGCTGTTGGAATAGAGCCCTCCCATAGCCGGCAAGTACCGGGGTCTTCAGGAACAGCCCGTTTCCGTTTGGCCAGCCCGAAGCTACGGCTTGATGCGGGGCGTGGGAAGACAGACCGCGCACGCACCGGGGTTTCTTCGGGGGGCCCTGACGGGGGGGCTGGAGACGCAGGCAGGAGCCAAACCCCTGCCTCATTCGCCAGCGAGGGGAGCCAACGTTCCATGGCCCGAATGATGGAATCCCCGGGTCAACGGGCAACTCAGCCGCCAGCTCCGGGGTATCCTGGACAAGTATTTGTGGGGCCTCCAGGTCAGGGCCCATGGCCATTCCAGACGATGTGGGGTCCCCCACCCTTGCAGGCGTCCTTTGACGGGAGCTCCGATAGAGTGGCCCTATTCCTGAGCCAGGTCATCAGCTACTTCGACTTGTATGGGCGGCATTACCCCACACAATGGTCTATGGTGGTGGCAGTCACAATGACGTTACATGGGGAGGTGGCGGACTGGGTAGCCGACCTCCATAGCGACCACGCCCGGGAGTTAACGGATTTAGGACTGTTTCTGGAAGGACTCCGAGCATGGTTTGAAGACGAGACCCGTGTCCAGTAGGCAGAAGGAGAGCTGGTCTCCCTACGACAAAGGGGATGGCCCGCCCGGGAGTACATCAAGGAGTTTCGGACTGTTGCTGGGAAGCTACGGGCGTGGCCAGAACGAATGCTAGTGCACCAGTTCCACCTTGTACTAGACCGGGAGCTGTGACAAGCAGCCTCCCAGCACGGTTATCTGAGTGGTTCAAGGCTGCCATTGACCTGGACATTGGCTTAAAGGAGTTTCGATTGCGGGGCGTTACTAGTGGAGCACCAGTGAGACGGACACCTGAGAAACCATTTGCTCCCAGGGCCTCGGGAAGGACGGCCTCTATGTTGGGAGGTGCAGGGCCTAACCGCAACACTCCCTTTCGCTGTTTTCGGTGTAACCAAATCAGGCACCGTGCAGCAGAATGCCCGTTTCCACCCACCCAGCCTCTTCCGAGGTGCACACCCGAGCGCTCTGGGGGAAAAGAAAAGGCACGGGTGACACCAGAACGCTCCCGGGTGGCGTCACAGTCTGTGGGGCTTGATGGTGATACCCCTGCCAAGGAGGGGGGGGCCCTCCGGGTCAATGGACATGCCGGTGGTACTGGATGATAGTGAGGAGGAGGATGGCCACGATCCCATGGTGAGTGCGCCCATACGGCCTTTCATTATCCCGGTGGGATTGCAAAACCCCCGTACCAATGTATTGGTGTATCAGGGCGCACTGATTGATTCAGGGTGTACGCGATGCCTGATGCGGGCTTCACTAGCAGAACAGTTGGGACTCCGGGTGGGCCACCTGACAACCCCCATCCGGTTTGAACAGATGGATGGGACCATATTGGGAGGCTCTCCAGCGACCCGGGTGACAGAACCGTTGAAACTAGAGATTGGCAACCATTGGGAAAATATACGGTTTATCGTAGTGGATACCATTGTAGAGCCAGTTATATTAGGCCTCGCTTGGCTCGACAAATGGCGGCCCACCATATGGTGGGAGGGGGGATATAGGAAACTACGACTGGAAGTCGGGCCTGAGCCAGGGCCCGACAAACCACGCGAGCAGGCAAACAGCAGTCATTGGGTGGCTGCCCTAGGGAACGAAAGCCCCCAGTTGTCCGGGGTGCCCGCGGTGTATGCCGACCTAGCAGACATCTTTAGTGAGGACCAGTGTGATACTCTTCCACCACACCGTCCAACCGATTGCGCTATAGAACTAGTCCCCGGGGCTAAACTCCCTAAACCTCGCATGTATGCCATGACGCCCAAGGAGATCGGGGAACTACGCAAATATATTGACACCAACTTAGCCAGAGGGTTTATCGCACCCAGTCGGGCCCCTATGGCCGCTCCAGTATTATTTAGGGAGAAGAAAGATGGAGGCTTACGCCTCTGCGTTGATTTCCGCGGCCTGAATGCCGTAAGCATCGAACCCCTATACCCTCTGCCTCTGATAAAAGACCTGTTAGCCACTTTGGCTACGGGGAAAATATTCACAAAATTAGACTTGAGAGAAGCGTACTATCGCATTCGGGTGAAAGAGGGGGACGAGTGGAAAACCACTTTCAACTGCCCCCTTGGCAGTTTCAAATTCTTAGTCATGCCATTTGGCCTACAGGGGGCTCCCGCGGTCTTCATGCAATTAATTAATGCAGTGTTGCATGAATTTCTATATCGCGGGGTATTGGTGTATCTGGATGATTTCCTTATTTACACCGACACCATGGAAGAACATGTCCAGCTCGTCCGCCGAGTGCTGGAAAAGGTATTAGCTGCCAAACTGTTTGTCAAATTATCTAAATGCGAGTTTCACCGTAGGGAATTGGATTATTTAGGATATAGGATTTCACAGGAGGGGTTGCAAATGGACTCCAAAAAGGTTGCGGCTGTCATGGAGTGGCAAACCCCCGTGACGAGGAAACAGTTACAAAGTTTCCTCGGGTTCGCGAACTTTTATTGCCAGTTCATTCCAGCCTTTGCCCAGATAGCGTTGCCTCTTACCCACCTGTTACGCACCAAAGGATGTGCTACCCGAATTAGGCCCAGCCATAGAAGTATATGGACACCCGAGTGCCAAGAGGCTTTTGAGAGGTTGAAGTCCCTGTTTGCACGAGAACCCGTTTTACGACACCCCGACCAAGAGGAACCATTTATTGTACAAACGGACGCAAGTGACGTAGCTGTAGGTGGCGTCCTCCTACAACCCAATGACCAGGGTCACTTGCAACCCTGCGCCTATACCTCCAAGAAATTCACACCCACGGAGCGGGGTTGGGCCGTGCGGTGGGCCCTCCTCACATGGAGACATATCCTAGAGGGTACAAAACAGAGATTTGAGGTATGGACAGACCACCGCAACCTGGTGTCCTTACAGACCCCCAGAAAGCTATCCCCCAAGCAAGTGAGGTGGGCCCAATACTTTCAGAGATTCAACTTCACGTTGAAATATGAACCTGCCGGGAAGAATTTCCTGGCCGATGCCCTGTCCCGGATGCCACAGTACCACAGTAAATGGGACGATATTGTACAGGCAGTGGTCCCCACAAGGCGTGCAAGGGGGGAAATCGTAGCACCCAATCAGCCAATAATAGATTGGAAAGAGAAACTACGTCAAGCGACACACGAAGACAGTTGGGTTAAGCAGCATCCCCAACTCATTGCCATGAAAGATGGACACGCTTGGAAAGACGATAAGTTATACGTCCCACCAGCCCTCCGTAACAACGTGCTACATCGTTGTCATGATCGTAAAACAGCAGGGCATTTCGGGTTCCTAAAAACCCTACATTTGGTCAGACGACAGTTCTGGTGGCCGCATATGCGGCGAGAGATAGAAAGCTATGTCGACAGCTGCCCGGTATGCGCCCGAGCGAAAGCAAGGCCAGGAAAACCCCTTGGTCTCCTACAGACCGTGGCTAGTCCTGAAAGACCCTGGGAAGTGATAGGCATGGACTTCATTGTAGATTTACCACAAAGCAATAGCTATAATGTTATCTGGACTGTCATAGACCTGTTTTCCAAACAGGCCCATTTTGTACCCTGTGCGGCGTTACCGTCTGCCCACAAACTGGCCCATCTGTTCATCCAACACGTGTACCATCTGCACGGAGTACCCCGTAAAATTATCTCAGATAGGGGAGTACAATTTACGGCAAAATTCTGGCGAAACTTCCTTCACCTGATAGGGTCAACCCAGGGCCTTAGCTCAGCATACCATCCGAGTACTAATGGCGCTGTTGAGAGAGCCAACGCCATGATAGAACGCTATCTCAGAACCTATGTGTCATACCAGCAAACCAACTGGGCGACACTGTTACCCTTCACGGAAGTGGTGTACAATAACGCGGTACATCGCAGTACCGGCTACACCCCATATCGAATAGTTTCTGGGCAGGAGTTTGTCGCTATCCCTGAGCTCAAGGCTGTCCAACCGGGGTTGACCCCTGGTGAGTGGGACCCCTGGTGAGTGGGATTGAGCGATGGGCGGAAACCTGGAAGGAACCGCTACAGCTGGAAGGGGGCGGGGCGACATAATAAAATGCGCTACGAGGCGGATGCCTGGAAAGGGTTTGGCTTGGTGTTATTGCGTGTCTGACGAAGCATTAAACCAGCATTACACCCCACTCTGATGTGTCCAGCTGTGTTTTCCTGCTGTTTCCGTGCTGTACGGGATAAGGAGCTGAGATTTGGCTGATGGCACCCTGAGGAGGCCCTCTCTGTGGGAGTGCACGGGTCGTTGGGAGGTCATCGGTAGCAGCAGGCGGTCTTGGAGATAGCTAGGCCCTATGCCATGGAGCGCTTTAAAGGTGATCACCAACACCTTGAAGCGCACCCAGAAGACCACCGGAAGCCAGTGCAGCTCGCGCAGGAGCGGTGTTATGTGGGAGCGCCATGCTGCTCCCGTCACTACCCGTGTGGATGCGTTCTGGACCAGTTGGAGCCTCCGGGTGCTCTTCAAGGGGAGCCCCATGTAGAGAGCGTTACAGTAGTCTAGGCGAGAGGTGACGAGGGCGTGAGTGACTGTGCACAGGGAATCCCGATCAAGAAAGGGGCGCAACTGGCGAATCAGGCAAACCTGACAAAAGGTCCCCCTGGTTACAGCCATCAGATGTTCCTCCAAGGACAGCTGCCTATCCAGGAAGACTCCCAGATTGCGAGCCCTTTCCGCGGGGGCCAAAGACTCGCCCCCGATAGTCAGTGATGGAGTCAACTGACTATATCGGGATGCCGGGAGCCACAGCCACTCCGTCTTGGAAGGGTTGAGCTTGAGCTTGTTCCTACAGGGAGGCTTTGGCTCCTCTCAGAGCCCACCAATGGGGAGGATTTGGCATGGGAGCGCGGAGACCCGCTTGTGTCTGATCTCGCTGTGACATCAACCAGACGTCCTACTGAATCCAGCTTTAAGTAGTATTGTGATTACATGCACACTTAAGCAAAACATTAATTCCTCCCACAATAAAGCACAGAAAATAGTTATAAGATTTATACTTATATTTTGCTACAGAACTGATCCTGTATAAATGTAAACTCCAGAAGGTGCTGACTCTCATATGTCTGAGTTCCAGACCTAAACCACAATCAGGATGCCACTTGCTCCAGGTTTCAAATGGTTTAATAAGATGGATTCTCGGCAAATAGTTCCGTCAACAAGAAATAAGGAATAAAATTAGCACTGGGAGCCTCTGCCTCCCAGCACCCTTCCACCACCGGAGCAGCTGACCATCTGGCAGGCCCAATCAGCTGATTGTCGGGCCACCGGCAGACTTGATCAGCTGCTCATCAGCCAGCTTTCAGGCAAGCACGATCAGCCAATCATCGGCCAGCTTGCATTCAGTCGGAATCAGCTGTTCATCGGCTCCATGTTTCTCGCCGCTTGCAGCCTCCGATTGTTCTGCCCCAGCTACGGACCCCAAAGAACGCAGCACTCACAAACTCTATACAAAACTTATTTTACTCAAATAACTCAGTCTTTATTAACCAAAGGCTTTTAACAAACTGTCTTAACAGCCTACCAGAATTCTAAGATAAGGTAATCACAGTCTTACTAGAGTTGGCAGAAAGCCCCGAAGCAATTTTGCAGAGAATCCAGACGCGAAGGAGATTGAACTAAAGTTGTTCCCTACAGTTTGCTGCAAGCAGCGTTCCTCCTTAAATAGGCTAAGGGAGTGGCCAATTAGCCCCAAGCCTTACTCTCGAGGAGACCTCCTCCTGAGGAGCCACTCCTGCCTTTTGGCAGCTCTGCGCGCCCGTGCATTGAGAAGAAGCTCCTCCTCCTTGTCCTCTTCACTTAAAGGAGCTTCTGGAGGTTCTGAAGGCCCTGGCTGAATCCCTGCCTCTGGCACATCTTCTCCAGCCTCCTCACTGTCTGACTCGAGCGCCAGCTGCACAGGCTGCTGGCGCAGCACCACACCAGCTTCCTCGTTGTCGGAATCAGCTACAATCTGCACAGGCCGCTGATGGGTCACAACACTATCCCTCACCGCAGGGCCCTTCCCCCGAGTCTGTCGATCCGGATGCGGTCGGGACGGGAACTGCTTGTGAAAGGCGTGTACAAGTTCTGGAGCATGAACAGAGGCCGCATCCTCCCAAGTGAAGTCCTCTGGCCCATACCCCTTCCACTCGATGAAGTATTGGAACCGACCCTTCAGCCAATGTTAGGAAATGATAGTTAGCTTGTTGCAGGAAAAGAAACGGGACCAGGCCAAGCTCTTCAATGCAGGAAAAGGTTTATTGTGCACGGTTCAAACAGCCCAAAGGCAAACCAACAAGTCTGAACCCTGAGGGGCCCTTCATGACAAACATTTATACAATCCAAATGCATATGCACATCAGGGAGTGTTACATCTAACACGTAGGAACTAACCTCCATCAGGCCACAAGGATCAAAGAGGAGAGGAAATAATAAACATCCACTAACACATTCATGTTCTCTGGTCAGTGTCTCAAGACAAAACATAAGATGATAAGGGACTGGGAGACGCCTCAAGGGTAATAAAGGAAGCAGCATTTGTTATCTGGGAATATACATGACATTTGGGGTGCAATAAACAGTGAGTAACAGGATGCATCTGTTTTGGGTCAATTTACCCTTTTACAATAAGTACCTTCGTCAAATATCTTCGTCAATCCAGCAACCTTTTATCGGCACAGAAGAGGAACTTCAGCTTTGGCCCAAGTTTTAGGACTTTAATATTCGAAGTTTAGCCAATATCAGAAATTGGTCTGCCTCATTTCCCCCCTTTGTGACTCCTCTGATTTATCCAGAAGAGTCACACATTCAGGTTCCTCTCCTGGCTGGAGCCGTTCATATTCCCACATAGCCATCACCTGAGCAGTTGTCTTTCGCTCCACCAGCAAGGATAGACTTTTGGAAATAGTTTTAACAAAAATAGGTAGGACACATGGGAGAAAAATACATCCTGCGGCTATTAATCCAATAAGGTCAAAGATGGCTTGAAGACCGGGTAATTTTGGCCACCATCCCGAAAGCATGTTTTACAGATTAAGACCCCTCCACGTTTGGATGGGTACATGAGCTATTTTAACCATTTTATCTGTAATTTCCTTAATAACTTTCCCACTTTCATCGATTTCTATGCAGCAATTAGTTAAATTAAACTTTCCGCATACCCCTCCTTCTTTGGCTAATAGGTAGTCAAAGGCTAATCTATTCTGCATAATATATGTCCTTGATTTAACACTTTCCCTAGCTAATTGAGTAAGACTTTTCACGGTTTCATTGGTGATTATTTCAACCACTGCTTGCAGACGAATTAAACGGTTCAGAATGTACACGGGGGTCCGATAGCCATACATGCCATCCTCCGCCCACGTAGCTGGTCCATAAACTTCTATAATCCATTCTGCAGGCCATTCTTCGTCTCCCCAACTGTGTTGATTACCTCCTATCCTAACCTTTCCTATTGCAGATGTATCAACGTGTCTTTTCTGTTGTTGATTGCCTACATCATCATATACCGGCACACCCAAAACCTGTCGAGTTTTGAGGGGGAGCAAAAAGGATCCTGGCCTAATTATTCCCAGGACACAAGCTCCATACCAATTCTTAGGTAGATACCCATATGCCATTTTACCACAAATCCAGTACAATCCATCAGGAGCAAGCCATCCAACGGTTTGATTATCCGGATCCTTTAAAAAGGCTAATCCGTTTACCTTAAACAGAGCCGTTTCATCAATACCCTCTGTGGCATTACTTCCTGACCACCATACCTTACTTTCCCATTTTCCTGTGCATATGAGGTTTCCTACCTGTTTACAGCCGGTTTGAGTCCTTCTTTGGAAGCATACATTCCCTACTAAACTGGTGGTAAGTGTCCAATCCCCATCTTTTCCCTTGGTATATGAAAGGTTACCCTTTTGCTCCATTTCTAATACTTTGGAATAGTTCAATTCTTGGGCTTCCCATGGCCATTTTTCTCCCATGTTAGTTCCTCCACAAACAAAACAATTCGATACATTCAGAGTGTGGGCTATGTCTTCTGCCAATTTGACAAAGGTATTTGTTACATAGCTAGGGATTTCAGGTACATTTAACTTTTCCATTTCCAGATAATATGACCAGAACAATCCTTTTGTGTCCTGTGTTGTCCTAGTAATTTTGGTAACATACCATCTAAGGGTCACAAGGGGATCTTTACCCTTAGCATAGATTCCTAATCCATACTCCTCCCTCCATATTCTTGTAGGGGTGCAGGTAATCTTTATAGGATTACATTCATTCCGTTGACAGTTACTACTAGCTGCCCCATTTTCCAACCTGCATTTCTGTGTACCTCCAGGCTGATCTCCAGACCACATAACTGCACAGGCCCAATACGGACAATAACTATACATGTCTCGATCACTGCATTCTCCCTGATTTCGACACATATATTTCTTTTCTAACATATAACTTCTTTCCCAATCTAAGGTTCCACACGTAGATTTCCACACATCACAATTGCGATTAATAGCTAAACAAGCGTCAAACGTTAGTTCTACTTGGCTGCCTAACTTTCTAAATTCTGTTTTGTTCAAAAGTTCCTCCCATCTACATTCGGTTGTATACATCAACATTTCATAAGTAGTTATCTGTTTGGCCTCTGCAGGGTTATAGCATTGTACCTTATTATTCAATATACACATGTCGTATATGGTGGCATTTACCTGACATGGCGTATATTCCTGACAACCCTCAGGTTTTTGAGTGTGATAAACCAAAGTATTGGAGACCTGCACTCCCTGCAATGTTGTGTGGATGCATGGGCTACAATCCTCCTGACTTGTCGACTTCGGCGTTGGAATTTCTAAGTCACTTTGTATTCCTATTACCCACACACTTATCCATAACCACCCAACTCCAACAATTACCATCCTTAGCATCCTCACGGTCCTTTTGGTTCCTAATCCGGTTTTCCCTTAATACAGTTTCAATCGTGGGGCTGGTTTTAAGAGTATAATAAGACTCTTCAGTATTTGTTACCAGATAATGTAGTAACACGTCCTCGATAATTTCACGTCACACTCTACCTTACAGCCTAGACATAAAACACAATCGATACAGTGAGCGCAACAACATCATTCACACCCACAATTACAAAACCAGCACATTTAAAGAAAATTCTCTTTTCTGTTCCTTTGCATCAAAAGGCAGCTCCCAGAGTGATCTGAGCAGGGACTTCTTTCATCAGTAAGAGGTTCACACCACGCAGCCAGCTGGGGGAATGTGTGGACAATTAGGGGTTGGAACGGCTGAAAAATCAAATGTCCTTGGTTGTCCACAAAACCACTGCTTATATCTGTAAAACACAATAATCAATAGGGCTAATACCATAAGTACCCAAAGTGCCCACACCCAATTTTCCTCCCACATGGATCCGCAACGATCTTCAGTCTCTTGTCAGGAACCGGGTTCTGGAACAATACAAGAAGGCAGGTGTTCCATCCTCTTTTTAACTTGCAGTGGGTTACATCGGCATATTACACATCAAAGCAACCTATATATAAAATACAAAAGCTTTCTTTAAGCACGTTTAAATGTCAGTTTTGTTGGATGTCATTTGTCCAAGGACACTTTCCAGCCGGGGTCAGCTGCTGCCTTGACTCGTGTCCAATGGATCCATGATTTTGATTCTGCAATCTTAATAGCAAGTGGAGAAGTCATAATAACAATAAAAGGTCCTTTCCATCTTCCTTCTAGTGGCTCTTTCTTCCAGTGTTTAACCCACACATGGTCCCCAGGTTTAAATGAGTGACAATGGGTTACTAATCTAGGGGGTACTTGTTCCATCACATATCGTTGGAGTCTCTCAACTTGCTTATTAAGTTCTTGTACCATCTCCATATTCCAAACCCCCCCCCTTTATGACCCAAATCAGGCCCCCCAGCTAAGTTCCTCTGTAGCAACCCTGGTGGACATCCAAACAGCAGCTCATACGGTGATAGTTTGTGTTGGCCCCTAGGCGAGTTTCTGATTAAGGCCAACGGTAAAGCATCCGGCCACTTTAGATGACTATCTATACAGATCTTAGTTATTCTTTCTTTTAATGTTCTGTTCATTCTTTCTGCACAATTTCTGATTCCGGATGAAAGGAACTGTGAAATCTCCATTTTATCCCCACTGCCGCGGCTACCGCCTGATTAATATGATGAATAAACTCAGGACCATTGTCCGAAGATATATGACTGGGAATGCCAAATCTGGGGATTATCTCTTTCAGTAACAATCTGGCCACTTCCCGAGCCTGCTTGGTCTTAGTTGGAAAGGCTTCAGGCCACCCAGTATACATATCTACTATAACTAACATAGCCTTAAACAGTCCACATCTAGGCATATCAGTAAAATCTATCGTAACATATTCCATAGGGATGTATGACCGTGGTACACCAGGGGGGCAGTAGGGGGCACCAGGCAGTAGGGGGCACCAGAGGGCAGTAACGGTCCTTGTCTTGGATTGACTTTTGCACAAGTGACACATCTTGCAACCGTTCCTGCGACGACACCAGCAAGTCCATTGATGTAATAATCCCTCCCTAAGGCTTGCTCCAAAGCTGTCTTTCCCATATGTGTGGTTTCATGGGCTAGCCGAGCTAGTGTCCAAACTATTGAGGACGGTACAAAAACCCTTCTATCCGGTAACACATACCACCCATCTTCAATTTGAGCTTTCAAATCTGTCACTGCCTTCACACTTTCCTGCTGTGAGTATGTTGGTTTGAGCTCGGGGGGCAAATCCATTGCTACACAAACAGATAAATCAGGCAATGGTTCACTTCGTTTCACCGCTTCCCTAGCCTCTATATCGGCTGCCCTAATCCCCAATGTCACCTTATCATCACCCCTTTGATGTCCCTTACAATGCATCACTGCTACTGCTTTTGGATTATTGACAGCCTCAATTAAGCGACTGATGAGATGTCCATGCAAAATATATTTTCCTGCCGAATCTCTAAATCCCCTTTCTTTGTATACAGCCCCATGTGCATGCAGCGCGAGAAATGCATATTTACTATCTGTCCACACATTCAACGTTTCTCCCTTAGCCCTTTCTAAAGCACGTATCAATGCCCATAATTCAGCCACCTGAGCACTATGTCCACTCCCCAGAGGACCACTTTCCACCACTTTTTCATCATCCACAATAGCATATCCGGATACTCGCCTCCCATCTATAACATAACTTGACCTATCCGTATACCAATTAAGCTGTGCATTTGGCAACGGAATATCTGTTAAATCTGGTCTGGTGGAATAAACCTTTTCCAATACTTGCAAACAATCATGCTCAGAGACAGACTCCATAGGCAACAAAGTTGCTGGATTTAATCGGTTAGACACCACCAGACGCACCTGTGGATTCTCAATCATAATCGCCTGATATTTTGCCAACCTTTGTCCACTAATCCACAAATGCCCCTTAGTATCCAAAACAGACTGCACCGCATGAGGGGAGTGCACAATGATAGGACAAGAAAATGTAAGTTTATTACAATCCTGAATGAATTCTGCAATTGCAGCTAGCACCTTCAAACAGTGGGGCCAGCCTTTCGCCACTCCATCCAATTGTTTTGACAAATATTTATTTATTTAATTAATTTATATACCGCCCTTGTCCCAAATGGAACTCAGGGCGGTGAACAGCCGAAATTAAGATACATAAGTACAAAAGTTAAGATAATTTAAAAATGCATTAAATCGATTGGCCTCCCAATATAAAACCCCGAATCCTATAAAATTTAAAATCCCAGTAAAAAATTTATTTAGGCTAGGCCCGCTTGATAGAATAAAAATGTCTTCAGGGCCTTACGGAAGGTCCGCAGGTCCGGGATCAGTCGTATTCTGGGAGGTAGCTCATTCCACAGGGTGGGTGCCCCCACAGAGAAGGCTCTCCCCCTGGGGGCCGCCAGCCGGCATTGCTTGGCCGACGGCACCCTGAGGAGGCCCTCTCTGTGAGAGCGTATTGGCCGGTGGGAGGTTATCGGTAACAGCAGGCGGTCTCGTAGATACCCTGGCCCTAAGCCATGGAGCGCTTTGAAGGTGAGAACCAATACCTTGAAGCGCACCCGAAAGACCAACAGGAGCCAATGCAGCTCGCGCAGGAGAGGTGTTACATGGGAGCACCGCGTCGCTCCCATAATCACCCGTGCGGCCGCATTCTGAACCAGTTGGAGTCTCCGGGTGCTCCTCAAGGGGAGCCCCATGTAGAGAGCGTTACAGTAGTCCAGGCGAGATGTGACGAGGGCATGGGTGACGGTGCATAAGGAGTCCCGATCCAGAAAGGGGCGCAACTGGCGTATCAGGCGAACCTGATAAAAAGCCACCCTGGCCACGGCCGTCATGTGCTCTTCTAAAGACAGCCGTGAGTCCAGGACACCCAAGTTGCGAGCCCCCTCTGTGGGGGCCAATGATTCGCCCCCAATAGCCAGTGATGGCACCAGCTGGCTATATCGGGACGCCGGTATCCACAGCCACTCAGTCTTGGAAGGGTTGAGTCGAAGCCTCTTCCTCCCCATCCAGACCCGCACGGCCTCCAGACACTGGGACATCACTTCGAGGGCATCATTGGGGTGGTCTGGGGTGGAGATGTACAGCTGAGTATCATCAGCGTACAGATGACATCACACCCCAAAGCCACGGATGATCTCACCCAGCGGCTTCACATAAATGTTGAACAGGAGCGGCGAGAGGACCGACCCTTGCGGCACCCCGCAAGCAAGGCGCCTCGGGGTCAACCTCTGCCCCCCTGTCAACACGGACTGCGACCGGTCAGAAAGATAGGAGAACCACCGCAACACGGTGCCTCCCACTCCTAACCCCCCCAACCGGCGCAGCATGATACCATGGTCGATGGTATCAAAAGCCGCTGAGAAGTCTAACAGCACCAGAACAGAGGAACAACCCCTGTCCCGGGCCCTCCAGAGATCATCAACCAATGTGACCAATGCCGTCTCCGTGCTGTACCCAGGCCTGAAGCCGGACTGGCACGGATCTAGATAGACGGTTTCATCCAGGTACTGTGGAAGCTGTTGTGCTACCACACTCTCCACAACCTTCGCAATAAAGCGAAGGTTGGAGACCGGATGGTAGTTTGCCAAAACAGCCGGGTCCAGAGAAGGCTTCTTGAGGAGGGGCCTCACCACCGCCTCTTTCAAGGTGGGAGGCAAGAACCCCTCCCTCAAAGAAGCATTTATAATCCTCTGGAGCCAGCCTCATGTTACCTCCCGGGTGGCCAGTACCAACCAGGAGGGACACGGGTCCAGTAAACATGTGGTTGCATTAAGCCTCCCCAGGATCCTGTCCACGTCCTCGGGAGTCACAGGGTCGAACTCATCCCAGATAACATTCTCAAGACCAGCCTCAGTCAACCCGCCTGGATCTACCCAGTCAGAGTCCAAGCCTTCCCGAATCTGAGCGATTTTATCGTGCAGATACTGTGCAAAATCCTCAGCCTGCCCTTGCAAGGTGTCCTCCCGCGCTTCCTGATGTAGGAGGGAGCGGGTCACCCTAAACAAGGCGGCTGGGCGGTTATCTGCCGATGCAATAAGAGTGGAAAAGTAGCTACACTTTGCTGCTTTTATTGCCACTAAATAGGTCTTAATATGAGACCTAATTAGTGTTCGGTCGGATTCGGAGCGACTAGCCCTCCAACCACTCTCTAGGTGTCTTTTCCAGCGCTTCATCTCCCTCAGCTCCTCGGAGAACCAAGGAGCCGGGCAGGTTCGGCGCCGGGTCAGAGGCCGCAAAGGCACGACTCGGTCCAGAGCATCGGCGGCCGTCCTATCCCAGGCGGCCACCAGGTCTTCAGCCGAGTCGTGAGCCAGAGTTTCAGGAACTGGCCCAAGCTCCCTCTGGAACCTATCAGGATCCATCAGTTGCCTGGGGCGGAACCATCTGGTCGGTTCCGCCTCCCTGCGATGGGGTGCAGCGGTCAAAAAGTCCAGCCTCAGGAGAGAATGATCCGACCATGACAGGGGTTCAGTAACTATATCCCCTATATCCAGACCACTCAGCCACTGACCAGAGACAAAAACCAAGTCCAGAGTGTGTCCTCCCGCATGAGTAGGGCCATGAATTAGCTGTGTCAGGTCCATGGCTGTCATGGAAGCCATAAACTCCTGAGCCATCCCAGACGCCTCACCGGCGGACGGCAAGTTGAAATCCCCCATGACCAGAAGTCTGGGGGTATCAACTGCCACCCCGGCAATAACGTTGAGAAGCTCGGGCAGGGCCGCTGTCACGTGGCAGGGAGCCAGGTACGTGATCAGCAGACCCACCTGCATCCCATGACCCCACTTCACCAGGAGAGACTCACATCTGGCTATCTGAGGTACAGTGGCCTCCCTTGGACCAAGACTTTCCTTTATAACGACCGCCACACCCCCACCCCTACCCTGGGCCCTTGGCTGATGGAATGCGCGGAAACCTGGTGGGCACATCTCTACGAGGGGAACCCCCGCTTGGCCCAACCAGGTCTCTATAATACCCGCCAGGTCCGCACCCCCCTCCTGAATTAGTTCAAAAATGAGGGGGGCCTTATTCACCACGAACCTGGCGTTGCACAACATCAGCCTAAGGCCTGGGCTCTGCAACTCTGGACAGCCCGGGGAACGAGAAGAGTCATGGGGGCCGGGGCATGCCACCGCTTGGAGATAGCAGGCGCGTGCCCCCACCAAATGATATGGCCCCCTGCTCCCGCCATATCTGCCCCTCCCAACCACAGCCCTGATAGAAACGCCCTCCTCCCTATTAGCACTGAGCTCCTCCACACCCCGCTCCCCACCTTCCGCACCATGCCGCTGAGTCGAGCCTAACCTATATCCCTGCCTCCCCGCCCCCTGCTCCAAACCCTTTAAAAATTTACAAAAAGACAATTTTAAAAAACCCCACAGCCCCCTCTTTGGCTACAGGTTGTTGCCAACTTCCCAAAGGTTGGGTGAGTACCCCTAAGGCAATGTTCCTACTAGTGTCCACATACAGATTAAAAGGCTTCCGCAAATTCGGTAAGGCTAGAGCTGGAGCCTGAGTCAATGCAAGTTTTATGTCTTTAAAAGCCTTTTTCTGTCCCCCCCCCCACTCAAGGGGTTCCACATTGGCTCCTTTGGTGGCTGCATACAAGGGAGCTGCCATCAAAGCAAAATTAGGAATCCAAATACCGCAAAAGCCAGCTAATCCTAAAAAGTTTCTCAATTGTCTTTTTGTTCGGGGTTCTGCCAACATTAGGATTGCCTGTTTCCGCTCTGGTCCTAAAGCCCGACAACCCTTCTCAACATCATATCCCAAATATCTAACTTTCCTTTTTACCAATTGAGCTTTCTTCCTTGATACCCGATAACCACACTCTAATAACAAATCTAGCAACATCTTAGTATTATTCCAACATAAATCCTCTGTCTGCCCTGTGATCAAAACATCATCCACATATTGCAGTATTGTGTCTCCCGGTTGCTGCGGCACATAATACTGTAAATCTCTAGCTAACGCTGTTCCAAACAATGTGGGGGAGTTCTTAAACCCCTGAGGCAGCCGAGTCCAGGTATATTGCATTTTCGTTCCTGTATGAGGATTCTCCCACTCAAATGCAAACAGCGGCTGGCTTACGGGGTGAATGGGAATTGTAAAGAACGCATCCTTTAAATCAATGACGGAAAACCACTCAGCCCGGGGTGGAATTAAACTTAACAGGGTATATGGATTTGACACGGCCGGGTGTAAGGTTACTGTCAGGTGGTTCACGGGGCATAGGTCTTGTGCAGGGCGGCAAGACCCATCTGACTTTTTAATTGGGATAATTGGAGTATTCCAAGGAGACTGAATAGGCACCAAAACCTCCGCTTCCAAATATCTCTGAATACTTTCATAAATGGCACAAATAGCCTCCCAAGGAACGGGCCGTTGTCTTATACTCACAGGAACCACTCCAGGTTTTAATTCAACCACCACTAGAGGGTGGTGAGCTGCAAAACCCGGCAGGTTATCCTCTGCCCACAATCCCGGCACATCAAACAACCCCCACTTCTCCTCTGTCTCCCTCACCTCAATCTGTCTCCCTACCATCAACCTCCAAGTTTCCTCTGGAGAATGTCTTATGGTCACCCTCTGGCGACCTTCATCAAATGAAATTGTTGCCCCTAGTTTGCTAAGCAGATCCCTGCCTACCAATGGAATAGGGCATTCAGGGATATACAAGAATTCATGCTGAATTTCAGCTCCCTTAAAATCACACATCACTGGTTTCAGGACCTGACGCCCCATGACCTGCCCTGATACCCCCTGGACCTGGATTTTACGTGATCCGGGGGCTGCAATCTGCTTATTTACAACTGATCTTCCTGCCCCTGTATCCACCAAAAACGTTGTTTGCTGACCCCCTATTTTCATTGTAACCAATGGCTCAGGCGGGGGTTCTTCCAAGCCTGGTCCCCATCAATCTGACCCAGTCATGTCTGCCAATCCAATACTTTCCGCTTCCTGTTGTCCCGCACCCTCTCCGGAGTCTCTACCAAAACCTCGACCTAAATGTCTCTATCCAAACCCTCTACTCAAACCTCCCCTCTGTCCTCGTTCTCCCCTTCTCCCAGAAAACTGCCCACACATCCCTGACCCAAAACCTCTCCCTCTACCTCTCATCCTTTGTCTTGGGCATTCCTTCTGCCAATGCCCTTCCCCCTTACAGTAAGCACATTGATTAGGACCCAGGGGTAGATCCTGAGAAAAACCCCCTTGCATCCTGCTTTGCAGTGCCACTGCCAACAATTCAGCCTTTTTATTCATCCGTGCCTCCTGCTCCTTTTTCTCCACCTTATCCCTATTCACATACACCTTCCTTGCTATTTCCAATAATTTGCTTGTGTTTTTCCCCAAAGCTCCTTCTAACCTTTGCAACTTCTTCCTGATGTCCTCATAACTCTGAGCAGTAAACCTTTCATTCAACATCCTCACATTATCTCCTTCTCTAGGATTCACCTGTGTATATAACTGATATGCCTCAATTAGTCTTTGAAGGAAACTCTCTGGACTTTCATCTGCTTTCTGAATAACCAAGGATGGTTTTGACATATTCAATGGGGGTTTCCCTCCCTGCCTGAGAGCTTGTACCACCAAATTCTGATATTCCTTCAATTTAGTCATATGTCAGGTTCTCTGGGATTCCATCCTGGATCTACCTCTGGAGACCTTCGTACTACTTCCGGTTGAATATCCTGAACATTCGGAAGACTCGCTTTCACACACTTTCTAACAGCCGCCTTCCATCTTTCCCTCTCTTCCGGTGACAACAGTGTATTCAATAACTGTTGTACATCCTGCCACGTTGGATTATGTGCCTGCATAATAGTTTGAAACAGATCAACCATCTCAGTAGGCTTGGTAGTCAGCGGCCGATAGTGCTGTTTCCAATTTAAAAGATCAGTAGTGGTAAACGGCACATACTGTATAAGGGGCTGATATTCTACCTGCCCTTGAGGATCCGTTATTACCTGATCCACTTGGCGTAAAGGCGCTAAGAAATCCTGCTTAGCAGCCTTCAACTTAGCTGTAACCACGCGAGTTTTCATGCCCACCTGGTCTTCTCCTCCTACAGCCCCTACAGCCCCCAAACCATCATCACCATCACCATCATCACCCTCTCCCTCACTCTGACTGCTACCTTTTGCCGAGTGACTCTTCTTAACTTTCGATTTCGCACCAGGATCACTCATACGCCTCTGATTTCCTCCTCCACTCCCTCCAGCAGCCCCCTGCGGTTGCTGATGCCCAGGCGGCCACAATGGAGCATACGGGGGTGGTCTAACAAGATCCTCCGGATCCTCCGTTAACACCTTTCTTTGTATTGCATATCTCTCATTTTCTCCACCCGGTATCTTCCCTTTCTTACCCCGCACCCCCTTACTTTTCCTGCCTGACCTAGATACACATAACCTAACCATTTCAGCCTGACATTGCAACAAATCCTCTGCTTTTTCTGTTAAAGCCCTCGCCCATTGATCAATATATGGAAATTGATCAGGATATTTATCCTGATTTACCACTATCACTCCCCACAATTTGTCCACTGTTCCTTCCCTTAAAGACCCCTGAGGGGGCCAGCCAGTCCCCATCTGTGGCCACACATTTTTGCATAGGAATTTTAATCAGTCTTTCGACCCTTTCGGATACGGCGGTCCCATGTGACACCTCTCCTGCGCGAGCTGCACTGGCTCCCGGTGGTCTTCCGGGTGCGCTTCAAGGTTTTGGTTTACACCTTTAGAGCGCTCCATGGCGTAGGACCAGGGTACCTACGAGACCGCCTTCTGCCACCAGTAGCCTCTCACAGACCAGTATGCTCCCATAGAGAGGGACTTCTCAGGGTGCTGTTGGCCAAACAATGTCAGCTGGCAGCCCCCAGGGGGAGAGCCTTCTCTGTGGGGGCATCTACCGCTTGGAACGAGCTCCCCTCGGAGATACGGAACATCCCAGATCTGCACGCTTTCCGCCGTGCCCTTAAAACGTTCTTTTTCCAGCAGGCTGGCCTGGCCTAACCTCTTTTAAATTGTTTTAAATTCTAAATTGGGTTTTAAAATTGGTTTTAATTTGTTGTTTGGGGCCATAATATTTAATATATTTTAAACGTTTTTAATATTTGTATTACATGTATTTTATTTTGGCTGTTCACCGCCCTGAGTCCCTCGGGAGTAGGGCGGTATATAAATTTAATAAATAATAATAATAATAATAATGTCCTTAAGAGAGAGCTTGAAACATGGTTTATTTTCTCTTTCTCTTTGCTGACCATTATTGCTCTTTGCTGATTATTACTGCTATTTGCTGTGTTTGCTACTGTTTGCAACTGTTTATTGTGTATGACTACGACGACTGGTAAGAAGACTTTGTTATTGGATAATCCCTGGACTACTGTTTTACTATCTACTGCTTTATCTGTGTATGACCTGGACTGTTTATTGGACTGTGCCTTATTACTATTTCCTAAAAGTAAACACAACTCAGTGTATCTGTGTGTTGGCTGTGTTTATTCGCAACTGCTCTCAGTCACTTCCATGTGCACACCCTTGCTACTCTTGGGTTGCTCTGCGAATTCCTCAACATTGGTTATGGGCCCAGGATACTGAGAGTTAGTGTGAATACACAGTACCATATTCAGACAACTGTTTTTGTGGTTTATTGTCCAAGTGAAGATGGCACAAGAACAGTCAACCAGCATATCTATGATAACCCGGTTGGATGGAACAAACTACGTTTCCTGGTCTATGAAGTGCAGCCTACTTCTGCGTAAGGAAGGGCTATGGGCTGTGGTTCATGATCCACTGGATGTAACTGCTTGGAATCCAGCAGATGATGAAGATGAAAAGAAGATAGCCAGATTTAACCAGGATAATGAAAGGGCTCTTTGTATAATCGGACTGACACTGAGTGACCAGCAGCTAGTCCATATTCTTGGTGAGGAGTCTGCTGCCAAGTGTTGGGACACTCTGAAGAGGATTTATGTTCATGATAGTGTGGGTGCACACATACACCTTACACGTAAACTGTTTAGAGCTTGTCTTCTGAAAGGTGGAGATATGTTAGCTCATTTGGAGTTTATGAAAGGAACTTTACAAGAGCTACATGAAAAGGAGCTGATTTTCTCAGAGCTTCATCAGGTCTATATCATTCTTTCCTCTTTGGATGAAAGTTATGATAATTATGTGTCTTCACTGGAAGTCCTGACCAGAGATGAACTGACATTGACTGGCATAACCGGGAGGTTGTTAGAAGAGTCCAGAAGAAGACAAGATAACGACCAACTGAGAAAGAGACAACCACAGGAAGAAAATCTGTCTTCAACTGCCTATACTGTTAGAAAGTGTTTTTCTTGTGGGGCTAAGGGTCATATAGCTAGATTCTGTAAAAAGGGCAAGAAACTTAATACTGGTAGTCAACAGAGAGCTAAAAAGGATGTTAGTTTAGCTATATCCAGTTCAACTACAACTGTAAACCATGATTTGTGGGTAGTTGACAGTGGAGCATTGCAGTCTATAACTAATAGTAAAGAGAGGTTTGTTAAAATGATTAAGAGCTGTTGAATCTCCGTAGAGGTTTCCCCCAAAAGGGTTCGAATTTCCCGGCTGGGAGAGCATCCCAGGCACGACGAGCTGATTAACGAGTGAAGCGAGCTGCGTGTAAACAGGATTCTCTTTATTTCGTTTCAGGAAGATGGATCCGGCAAGTGCACGAACCAGCGTTCCTGGGTGAGCTGACATCGTTACAAGGTAAGCGTACATTTTTATACTTTTCTGTACAAAGGAAATTCTTTGTTTCTTTTGTGGGTCTTCCCTTTGTGTGTGTGTTCATGGATCGCCCTGTGTTTTCTTATTCTAGTTCTTCCCACTTGAGACCGGGTGGTATTTTGGTTATCTGGTTTCGTGTTCTTTTCTTTCCTTCTGCTCTTATTTGTTTCCTGCCTTAAGCTGACCATGTTGTTATCGGGTAAGCCCTTACCCCCGGCTTGACTCTTATCAGATTGCTTGGGCCATTGATTAAATCTTTTCCTTAGCTAATCCTTTGCCATTTCTTTTGTTTTGCTCTCCTAGTTTCTGCTGTTTTGATAGTTCCTTTCCTGGCATGTCCTGGGTCTTTTGTGTGTGTCATTTCCCCGGGTACTCTTTTGTTCCTGAATGGCCTTGATGTTTATGTCTTCTATTTGGGAAGGTCATTTTCCTATGCCTGTGGCCTTTGCCTTACAGAGTTGATCCTGTACTATGAGGTTTTATTATGTCTTGCTGGCTCTGGCACTGTCTTGGTGGTGTTCCCCTCCTACAGAGCAAACAACATGTATCATTAGCCAATTAATGGAAAATGAAAGTATTTGGAGAAGGTACTGCATATTGTTCGTGTATAAATGAGCATTTACCTATGTTGTATGTACCTAAGCTAAAATTTAACCTGCTATCTGTGAAAGTATTGTTTGTTTGTTTGTTTTTTTAAATTTTTTATTGAATTAAAAACATACACTTACAGAAAAACAAAAAGACACATACAGGTACAAATAAAACAATACACAACATATACCACATTTAAACGTTGTATCTTATTTCTTAAGACATCGGTAAATTGCATTTCTCAATATATTTTCCCACATTGCGCCTTATATAACGGTATTTTTAAAAGTTTTGTTGTAACTCTATGGTATCTCGTTTGGTACACGATTTAATTCAAATCTTTTAGGATTATCTTTTTGTTTTCCTTTTCTCCAGCCATTGATACCACTTTTGCCAAACCAGGTAGTATTCAGATTCTTCCTTTTCTTGAATTTCTTTAGTGAGTTTGTCCATCTCAGCACATTCCATTACTTTCGATATTATTTTATCTTGTGTTGGGATTTCTTCCGATTTCCAATTTTGTGCAAAGATGATTCTTGCTGCAGTCAGAATATGTGTAATTCAATATGTTATTTCTTTTTTTTTAATTGAAAAAGTTTTACACATACAAATTTTCCCCCTTCCCCCCCTTCCCAAACATTATAAAAATCACATTTACAGAAATATAGTTCCCTAAAAATCCCACCCTAACCCTCCCCCACCACCCCTTTCCCTCCCCTTCCCCTTGACTTCCCCTATATGCAATACTAATAATTCCAAACAATATATATGTTATTCATCCCTTCCATATCTTTTTCTCTATTTACTAGCATAATCATCAATCCCCCTCATCTGAAAGCTACATAGTATTTTCTAGTCTGATATTTATTCTGTACATAATCAATCCACTTTTTCCATTCCTGTATATACTTCTCATGCGTCTGATCTTTTAAAAAGGCTGAAATCTTCACCATTTCTGCAAATCCAGCCATCTTCTGAATCCATTGGTCCACAGTCGGTAAGGCATCACTCTTCCAATATTGGGCAATCAGCAACCTAGCTGCTGTCACCATATACAAAATCAATTTTGTTTCACCCAGTGTAAAATCTTTAACTATACCCAGTAAAAATAATTGCAGAGAAAATTGTATTTTTTTCTTCAAAACATTTTGCATAACCCACCAAATTTTTATCCAAAAAGCCCTCACTTTCCTGCAAGTCCACCAAATATGATAATATGTAGCATCTAGACACTCACACCTCCAACATTTTGGTTGAACGTTAGGGTACATACAAGACAATTTCTTGGGATCTAAGTGCCATCTGTAAAACATTTTATAAAAATTTTCTCGCAAGTTTTGTGACTGTGTAAATTTAACATTCTGAACCCATATTTTTTCCCATGTTTCCATCATAACTGGTTGAGCAAAATTCTGTGCCCATTTAATCATACAATCTTTAACTAACTCATTTTCTGAATCCCTTTCTAACAAAACATTATAAACTCTCTTAATATGCATTGGACCTATCTCTTTTATCTGTCTAACCAATTCTACTTCATATTCCATTAAACCAGTTTGTTGATCTTCTTTCCATCTCATCTGTAATTGATTGTACTGCAACCAAGTCAAAGAAATCCCTTCTTCCAACAGCATATCCAAAGTCTTCAACCGCCATCTGCCCCCTTCAAGATAAAGTAGCTCTTTATATAAAAAACCCCCGAGTGACTTAATATTTGTATTCCACATGGTATCAGCAAGATCCAGCCATAACGGAATCTTATAATCCCACTTGG
Source organism: Ptyas mucosa (assembly GCA_012654045.1). Taxonomy (NCBI): domain Eukaryota; kingdom Metazoa; phylum Chordata; class Lepidosauria; order Squamata; family Colubridae; genus Ptyas; species Ptyas mucosa. Next base: position 139,596 of record WNWU01012524.1, read on the forward strand.
TTCGGTGCTTCTTCCAGATTCTCATCAAGGCATTTCTAAGTAGATGACTATTAAACACTTTATCCACTTTATTGTCATAAAATAGATATGCATGCCATCCCCAAACAAGGTCATGACTTTCTATGTTCAACAATTCAGTCTTGGTTTTTCCAAACCAATCACTTATTTGTATCAATGCAGCTGCTTCATAATATAATTGAAGGTTTGGAAGTCTAAGACCACCCCTCTCCCGAGTATCTTGCATTATTTTCAGTTTCACTCTCGGCTTTTTTTCATTCCACACAAATTTATTAACTCCTTTTTGCCATTCTTGCAGTGGTTTGTCTGACTTAAGCACCGGTATCATTTGAAATAAGAAAATAAATCTAGGTAAAACATTCATTTTTACTGCTGATATTCT
>WNWU01012524.1:154995-168219 GCA_012654045.1 Ptyas mucosa
CCCTTTTATTGTCATTTTACAGCTACCATGGCAAAACATTAATCATCGTTTACTTGTACTGATTGGTTACAGAAGGCTCATGATTTTCACGTGAACCCCTCATTTCTCTCTCGTGCTCTTCCTGTGTCACACAATGCTACGTGCCTGGTTTTGCATACTTGAGATAAGGTCTCCACCAGACATCCTGTCTTTACATTCCTCATGAGATTAAGACTTTGTGGAAGTGCTTGTTTACACAGCGTGGTTTGCCAGCCACTGAGATAACACTCACCTCCACAATATATATTGCTATGCCTTTCTTTTTTTGTTCTGATAGTGCGGTATAGAGTGTTCCCAGTTGTTTATTTTCTAGTAATTTTTGATGTTGTTTTTTAATGTGGACTTCTTGTAATGTTATGATATCTGTCTTCAATTTCTGTAAGTTTTTGAATATATGGGTTCTCTTGGATGGGATATTTAAGCCATTTATGTTAATTGATGTCAGTTTTAGTTCCTTCTCCATTCCAGTCTTCTATTTCCTTGCTGTCCTGAGTCTTCTTGTGTTTTTTGCAATAATTTGTGATTTTTCCCCTGCTCCCTCTCTTTCCATCTTCTCTCTCTCCATTCTTGTTCTTCCTTCTCGTTCTCTCTGTACTTCATCTGGTGAGCCCTCCTTGTTGATGAAATCTTGTTGGACTTTGGTTTCTAGTTCCTCTTCTAATACAAAATGCCTGTCAAAAAACTTTTGTGCTTTTTCTAAGGTGTCAATTCTATGTTTTTTATCTTGCCATGAAACAAGGATTCCCTCAGGTGTCAACCACCAGAACATTATTTTATGTTTATTCAATTCTGTTGTTAGAAAGTTATAATTTTTCCTTGTTTTTCTTATTCTTCTCGGTATTTGTTTTAATGTTATTATTTCTTTATCTTTGTAAGTAATTACTTCCTCTCTCATTATTTTATATATTTCTTCTTTCACCGATTTCCTTGCAAATCTAATATGAATCTCTTTAGGTAATTTATTCCTTCGGGCGTAATTTGTATATACTCTATAGACCTCGTCTATTTCTTTATTGATTTCCTCCTTATCTTTTTGGGTCGCCTCTGCTAAAATCCCCACCATCAAATCTCTCAAATTCTCTTCTCTGTTCTCAGCGATATTTTGAAATCTTAGGTAGAAGGATGCCTTCTCCATTTCTAAGTACGAGATTGAATCTTCCAATTCTTTATTCAATGCTATTTGATCACTTTCCATATTATCCAATTTTTTTTCTGCTTGGTCCATTTTTGTTTCAATGTTTTGGATCCGTTGTTCATTTTTTGCAATGTTTTGTTGTATCTTTTCCATCTTATCATCCATTTTTTAAAATTGTCCTTTATTTCTCCTACATCTGATTTCAGTTCTTCATGATTCTTCCTGCTTTCCTCGTGGTTGTTAGCTATTGATTCTTGTGTTTTATTCATCCCCTCTTGTATCATCGCCAAAACTGAATGTATATTTTGAATATTGAATGTTGGGGGAGTTTTCTCTTTTTCTATAGATAGCATTGTGTCTATCGTTTTCTGTTGTATTGGTGATGCAGTGGTTGATGTCTGGTTGGAAATTATCCTTTTACTTGTTTTAGTTGTCACAGATGGGCCTGTAGTTGTCATCTTAATTTTCTGTTTCACCGCTTCCCAAATTTTCATACACAATCTACTTTATAAAGTCAATTCATTGGGATTTCTTGTTGATAAATTGTTTATATGAATTATGTTGTTTGTGGGAACAAGATATAGTTATTTAACTTTCAAATCAATTTTCCGGAGTTCACTTTTCAATATCGTTATATAAGGGTCGAAAGATTGTTAAAGGGGAGCAGGGAAAAAATCAAATGTTTCAGCAAATCATGTGTCTATTTCTATCTTAAATATACTATTAAATTCTTGCTTGTTTGTTTAATCTTACCAGTATTAAATGTCAATTCTTGTCTTAAACAATAGTATATATATATACTCTATTTTGGTTTGTTAATATACTAATATATCAATGACTCAAGTTTATAATAAATTATATCAAAAGGACAGGGGAAAGACAAGAAAAAGAAATAAGATATTTGATTATAATACTGTTGTCTATTCAATTCCTAAAATATTATCAATGTATTACTACAGTCAAATACTATTCTAGTATCCCCTCCCCTATTGCCTGTGGTTTGACATTTTGAACTCTGCAACGGTAGAATGGTGAGCTAACCTGTGGTTTGGCTTCTTGAACTCTCCAACTGTAGAAAGTGTGTTAATTCTGCGGTTTAACTTTTTGAACCCAGCATTTGTCTCATATTGACTAGTTAAAGGGGCCCTTCAGAGATCCTCTAGGCTGACCCCATATTATTTCACTTTTATATCCAATTTCATTTTACTTTCTGCCTTATCCCAATAGTGTTAATATCACAATATGAAAACCCCAGTGTCGCTTAGTTATTTCAGGATGAATACCCTAATATGCTTTTTTAAGTCCACCGTTCATTCGTTAATTCCAAATACAGAAGTTCTATAGGTCCACTCTCACTTTCAGTAACTACCTCTCCTCAATCGCCTCGGCTCTGTTCCGTTTGTAATGAGTTCAACGTTTCCTTCCTCTAGTCTATGCTGGATGTTGTTAATAACCCCAAAGTTTAGCTTAGTTTCCAGTGTCCTTATCTTTAATTGCTGTTCTTATAGTCTCTTGTAGTCTCCTATTCCAGTTGTTTTGTAATTTTCTTTAGTATTCCCATAGTCTTTTCGCAGTCCAATCAATCCTCACCAGGTTCCGAATCCCAATCAAGCCAAATTCAATGTCTTTTATAATCCACAACTCTCCGATGTGTGTTCTTTTAAATCCATGTTGTTTCCGTCACCTGTCAATTCCGCTTAGTCACCCTCTGGTTGGTTTCTCCGCTCTGCTCCATTTACTTTCACTTCGCCGCTTTCTTTTTGGCTCCGCTTCGCCAATTAGTTTGAAGACTCTCTCTTAATTATATTCTTTTTTCCTCCACTCTATAGTTGTACCTTTCAAAGTTTTGCTTTGTTCTTGTTTTTTGCCGATGTCTTCTATATTCGATCTTCGCTTCCTTCTTAGTCAGCTGTCAACGTTCAGGCCAGCCAGGGATGGCTGGGTTTTTTCCGATCAGAATTAAGGGGTTTTCCCTGAACCTTCGGGGTGATTGCTGTCGCCTCCGAGGTCCTCGGGATTTCCCCTTTAATCTATTGACCTCTTTGTGGTCAAAAGCGCCAGAAATTGGCTTCCAGGTCGAAAATTTGGGAACTTAGGGAACGGAGCTCAGTCCCCTTTGTTCCTGGCACGATGACGTCACTGCTGGAAGTCTCTCTGTGAAAGCATTGTTAAAAGCTGGGTTTGTAGTAACATTTAGGGGAGATAAATGTTTGATAGAAAAAGACGGTACAAGTGTTACTGCAAAGTTAGAGAACGATTTGTTTGTTCTAAATGATGATCCATTAATCATGGCTAATGCTAACTCAGTTTACGATAATACGAAGCCACATGATGAATGCATTCACTTGCTTCATAGGTGTTTGGGACATGTAAACTTTAAAATGTTAAAGAAAACTGTTGAATTATCTGATGGGATGAAAATAAAACCTTGTAGAAAATATTTAAACTGCAATGCTTGTAACCAAGAAAAGAGTAAGGTAACTCCTGCAGAGTTAATGGGTTTACAACCAATGAACCTTTAGAGGTAGTGTTTGCAGATATCATTGGTCCTAAAAAACCTAGTTTAGGAGGAGCCTGTTATAGATTGAGCATAATAGACCATTTTTCCCGTTATGGTTTCTGTTACCTTGTGAAAACCAAAGCAGAAACATTCCAGCATTTTTCAAACTGGCTGAGGTTTGCTGAGAGGAAAAAGAAAAGCAAGGTTCCTTGCCTGGTAACTGACAATGGTACTGAGTTTACCAATAACAGGTTTGAAACTATGTTACAGAAAGCTGGCATTGAACACAAGCATTCTGCCCCTTATAGACCGCAACATAATGCGTATATTGAACGCAGAGGGCAAACGTTGCAGGCTATGGCTCGAACCATGTTATCTGATTCTGGTTTACCTGAGACACTTTGGGGTGAGGCAATAATGTGTGCTAACCATGTCTTGAATAACGTAGTAAATTCAACAACTGGTGAATTACCATTCACACGTTGGCATGGTAGAAGACCAGAATTAAGTTATTTGCATACATTTGGAGCCCCAGCATGGGTTCATATTCCCTCGCAATTGAGGTGAAAGGGACAACACAGAGCAAAAAAGCTATTTTTTGTTGGTTATGAATCCAACCACAGGTCATATAGATTTTGGGCGCCAGGTACCACTAGTGTGTACTGCAGTGCTAATGCCAAGTTTCTGGAGCATGTTGGTTGGAGTAAACTTGAGCAGGAATCCGACAAGGGAAATGATAGTGTTATTGTGGATACTCCATTTTTTAAATTTATTTTTTATTTATATGCCGCCCTTCTCCGGAGACTCAGGGAGGCTTACAATGCGTTAAGCAATAGCCTCCATACTTTTGTATATTTATACAAAGTCAGCTTATTGCCCCCACAAACCGGGTCCTCATTTTACCTACCTTAGAAAGGATGGAAGGCTGAATCAACCTTGAGCCTGGTGAGAATTGAACTCGCAGTAATTGCAGGCAGCTGGAAGCTAAATGCTGCTTTTAACAGTAGCATTAGTCTCCTGTGCCACTCAGGCTCCATTGTTTGCTGATAACCCTGATAATGAGATAATTGATGAAGAACCTTCTATTACTGTAAAGGAGGAGGAGGTTATAGGGGAGGTAGAAGAGGAAATGCCTATACCAAATCCTGAGTTGCCTAAACGTTCAACTAGAGATAAACGTCCACCTGATAGATATCAAGAAAGCGTAGTATGTCAGGTGAACATAGAGCCATCTAACTTTAATGAAATTGAACTGTATCCTGTAAAGGATCAGATAGTTTGGAAGAAAGCGATGGACAAAGAGCTGACATCATTGAAGGAGTTAGATGTTTATGAGAACGTTAGGCTACCCACCAGGTGAGCATGCAATTGGTTGTAAGTGGGTTTATAAACTGAAAACTAGTGTAGATGGGACTGTTACCCATAAGGCAAGATTAGTTGCTCAAGGATTTGCTCAGTCAGATAAGGACTATGATGAAGTGTTTGCACCGAGTCTAAGGATGACTACTTTGTGAGCAGCATTAGTGTGGGCAGCTAAGAATAGATACAAGATAAATCATATAGATGTTGAAACCGCATACAATCTATATGAAGAAGCCACTATGTTTGAAAACTGATGGAAAGACTGATTGCTGGAGACTGAAGAAAAGTCTTTATGGCTTAAAGCAATCAGGTTACGAGTGGAACAAATGTATTTGGACTGACCACCATCTTCTCTGGCTGGGTTTCCAGTATGCCACCCCTCCTCACTGGGAGGTAGAAGCAGAACCGACCATCTGGTTCCGCCCCAGGCGCCTGATGGACCCGGAGAGGTTCCAGACGGAGCTTGGGATGATGCCTCTATCTCTCCCCCACCGCCCCGGTCACGACTCTGGTAGATGCCTGGGATGAGGCCGCTGCCAGGGCTCTGGACCGGGTCATGCCTTAGCGGCCACTAACTCGTCGCAGATCCTGGTTGGCTCCGTGGTTTACCGAGGAGCTCCGGGGGATGAAGCGACGTAGGAGAGGCCTAGAGAGCACTTGGAGGGCCAGTTGTTCCGAATCTGACCGGTCACAATTGAGATCATTTACTCGGGCCTATCTGGTGGAATTGGCGATGGCAAAACGTTGCTATTTCTCAGATGTCATCGCATCCGCAGAGAATCGCCCAGCCGCCCTGTTTCGGGTGTCCCGCTCCCTCTTGAATCAGAGGGCGGGGGAAGACCCGATGCGAGGGCAAGCTGAGGAGTTTGGCCAGTACCTGCAGGACAAGATCGCTCAGATTCAGGACGGCTTGGACTCTGACTGGACAGAGTCAGACGGCGAGGAAGCAGCGGGTCTTGTGCTTTGGGAAGAGTTTGATCCTGTTACCCCAGAGGAAGTGGACAGGATCATGGGAAAGTTGAGTGCGGCCACATGTGTATTGGACCCGTGCCCCTCCTGGCTGGTTTATTCAGCTCGGGAGGTGACACGCGGCTGGATCCAGGTGGTGATAGCTGCTTCTTTAGAGGAGGGAAGCTTTCCTGCCGCCTTGAAGGAGGCGGTGGTGAGGCCCCTCCTCAAGAAGCCTGCCTTGGATCCAGCTGTTTTGAGCAATTTTCATCCGGTCTCCAACCTTCGCTTCCTTGCGAAGGTTGTCGAGACTGTGGTGGGACGTCAGCTCCTGGTGGCCCTGGATGAAGCGGAGTACCTCAATCCGTACCAATCGGGTTTCAGGCCCGGATACAGCACAGAGACGGGATTGGTCGCACTGGTGGATGATCTCTCGAGGGCTCAGGACAGAGGTCACTCCTCTGTTCTGGTCCTATTAGATCTTTTGGCGGCTTTCGATACCATCGACCATGGTATCCTGCTGCAGCGCCTTGAGGGGTTGGGAGTGGGAGGCACCGTTTTACGGTGGTACTCCTCTTACCTCTCAGGTCGGATGCAAGCTGTGTTGGCAGGAGGGCATAGATCGACCATGAGGCCCCTCAATTGCGGGGTGCCTCAGGGGTCAGTTCTCTCACGCCGTCTGTTCAACATTTACATGAAACCACTGGGGGAGATCATCCGTGGCTTTGGGGTGGGGTATCATCAGTACGCTGATGATACCCAGCTTTTTATATCTACCCCGAACCAGCCCAGTGATGCCCTTGACATGATGTCCCGGTGCCTGGAAGCGGTACGGATCTGGATGGGGAGGAACAGGCTTTGGCTCAACGCTGCCAAGACTGAGTGGCTGTGGATACCAGCATCTTGGTTCGAAGGTGAGATTCCATCGTTGACTATAGGGGGTGAATTTTTGCCCCCTGCAGATAGGGCGCGCAACTTGGGTGTCCTCCTGGATTCACAGTTGAGTTTAGAAGATCATATAACAGCTGTGACCAGGGGGGCATATGCCCAGATTCGTCTGGTCCACCAGTTGCGCCCCTATTTGGACCGAGATGCCCTACGCACAGTTACTCACACACTAGTTACCTCCCGTGTTGACTACTGTAATGCTCTCTACTTGGGGCTGCCCTTGAGGACCACTCGGAGGCTTCAACTGGTACAGAATGTGGCCGCGCGGGTTGTGATGGGAGAGTGTTACTCCCATGTTACACCCCTCCTGCGTGACTTGCATTGGTTGCTGGTTGCCCTCCGGGTGAGATTCAAGGTGCTGGTGATGACCTATAAAGCCCTACGTGGCTTGGGCCCAGGATATTTGGCGGACCATCTGCTGCCAGCAACAGCTGCCCATCGCCCGGTGCGTTCTCACAGGGAGGGCCTTCTCCTGGTGCCGTCAGCTAGACAGTGTCGGCTGGCGACCCCTAGGGGTAGAGCTTTCTCTGTGGGCATGCCCACCCTTTGGAATCATCTCCCCCTGGGGCTCCGGTTGGCCCCTGATCTTCGCACCTTCCACCGCAAATTAAAGACGTGGTTGTTTACATCACCCAACCTGGACTGAGAGGGTTTTTTAGAGTTTGGGGGTTTTAATATAACTTACGTATTTTATAATTTTAACTGATTGTTTTATTGTTGTGAGCGGCCCTGAGTCTTTGGAGATAGGGCGGCATATAAATTTTATTAATAAATAAATAAATAAATAAATAAATAAATTGTAAATGAATTAGTTGCAATGGGTTTTGTAGCTGGTAAAGCTGACCCATGTTTGTTCAAGAAAGAGAAAGATGGTTTAAATATTTTATTATTGCTATTTACTGACAATATAGCACTTATAACAAAGTCTGAAAACGAAGCAACCAAAATTGTTTCTATGTTGCAAAAGAAATTCAGAATTAGGAATTTGGGAGAAATTAAGCATTATCTGGGTCTTGATGTAGTTAAAACTAGTAAAGGTTACAAGATTTCGCAAGCCAAGAAAGTTAGCCAATTACTGAAACGTTACAATATGGAGCTCTGTAAGTCTGCTAAAACACCAATGAGTCAGGATTTTAAACATAGTAATATTCAAAGTCCTGTATTCGATAAGGAAATATATAAATCCTTAATAGGCAGTCTATCGTATTTGAGTAATTGGTCCAGGCCAGGTATATCTTATAGTGTAAACCAACTGGCTAGATATAATGCTGAACCTACTGAACGGCAGTGGCAAGCTGCTAAGCGAATACTTAGATATCTGAAACAAACAATTCATTATTCATTATATTTAGAGCCTAGTAGTGACTTAGTTGTAACGGCATATGCTGATGCAAGTTTTGCAACTGATCTACCTACTCGTAAATCAACATCAGGTATAGTGGTAATGTTGGGTAATGCATTGATAGGATGGAAATCTATTAGGCAAAAGCATCTTAGTTTATCAACTATGGAAGCTGAATTTTCATGTTTATCCTTGCTATGCACTGAATTAATATATTATAAACAATTGTTAATTGATATACGATTAAATGTGAATGATCCGTTTATAGTTTACGAAGATAATCAATCTGCAACGGCCACAGGACATCACATATGTCTGGACATCATGATGGAGATGAGGCCACCAGAAGGTCCACGACATGAGATTCAGGGTTTTAAACAGACCGAAATGTCCTGCCGCAGGGTTGTCGTGGCACTGGGACAAAATAAGACCCCTAAGCGGCCCCGATGGTACATAAAGTGTCTCCCAGTACCTCAAGAGATTGTCAGTAAACGTCCAGGGCCCTACTTCATGATCGACGTAGGCGTCCTGCCACTGTGCCTCCGGGATCTGAACCCGTAGGTCGACAGGTTCCTGGACGGCAGCAAACGACTCGACTGGAAGAATTGTCTGAGGCGGAAGCGGGTCCTTGACTTCGGCATATTCGGGTTTCCTCGAAAGCGCATCTGCTCGTTGATTGCACCCACTCAGAATGTATGTCACTTTGAAGTTGAAGCGGGTAAAAAAGAAGGACCACCGGATCTGTCATTGATTGAGTTTCCATGCGGTCTGCAGAAACACCAGATTCTTGTGGTCCGTCTAGACTTCCACTTGATGTTGGGCCCCCTCAAGGTGATGTCTCCAGGTCTCGAACGCGGTCTTAATGGCCAGTAGCTCTTTTTCCGAGATGGTATAATTGTGCTCGGAAGGATTCAATTTCCGGGAATAGTATGCGCAAGGAAAAAGAGTACCGCCAGCCACGTGAGCCTGGAGTAACACCGCTCCGCCCGCGATATCCGACGCGTCTGTTTCCACCACAAACGGACGGTGAGGGTCAGGTGCTTAAGAATTGGCTCTGTCATCAAGGCCTGCTTTAAGGCCAGGAACGCCTGCTGCTTGGGGGTGCCCCACCGGAACGGGACTTTCTTCTGCAGGAGTCGAGGGAGGGGCACGGTCAAAGTGGCAAAGCCAGGGATGAATGTCCGATAATAATTGGCGAATCCGAGGAGTCGCTGAACATCTTTCACCCGACGGGGAGGTTGCCAACTTCTCAACGCCTCGACCTTGCTCTGATCCATCGCGATACCCTCGGGAGAAATGCGATGGCCCAAGAAGTCAATGGTCGTCTGGTAGAATTGGCACTTCTCCAGCTCGCATATAATTGGTATTCCCGAAGCCGTGGCAAGACCAGATGGAGATGTTGGAGATGACTTTTCCAGGATGTTGAGTAAATCAAGATGTCATTGAGATAAACCACAACAAACTGGTCCAAAAGATCTCAGAAAATATCGTTCACAAAATGCTGGAAGAAAGCGGGAGCGTTCGTTAATCCAAACGGCATGACCGTATATTCAAAATGGCCATACCTGGTGCCGAACGCTGTCTTCCACTCATCCCCTTCTCGTACCCGAACCAGATTGTAAGCGCCACACAGGTCCAATTTGGTAAACACAGTAGCCCCCCGAAGTCTCTCTAAGAGTTCAGGAATCAAGGGTAAAGGATACCGGTTACGCACCGTAATGGTGTTCAGTTTATGGTAATCATAGCACAGACGCAAGTCTCCGGTTTTCTTCTTGACAAAGAGAACCAGAGCAGACAAGGGCGATGACGAGGGCCGGATAAAACCCCAGGCCAGTTTTTGTCCACAAATTCCCTTAATGGAACCAAGTCCGACATAGAATACAACCTCCCTACAGGGAGCAGTGCGTCCGGGATTAAGTCAATGGGACAATCGTACAACCGGTGTGGGGGCAATTGGTTCGCCTCTTTCTTGCTAAAAACGTCCACGAAGTCCGAGAGGTTGTCTGGCAAAGATACCGCAGGTGGATCCTGCACCCGGCCTGCGCAAACCTGGCAAGTATGATCCACACATTGCAGGCTCGGGAACAACATGAAATTCTGGGACCAAAGGATGCGTGGATCATGAGTCCAAAGCCAAGCCAGCCCCAAAACCAAAGGAAAATGTAATCCGGACGTGACATAAAATTGGATGTCCTCCTCATGCTTACTGATGGTCAGACGCACGGGTTGAGTGGCGGCCTTAATCAACCCGGACAGAAGCACCCGACCATCAATGGTCTCCACGACAATGGGAGGATCCACTGGACACAAGGGAACAGCAAAGTGATTGGCAAATGCCTCGTCCATGAAATTGGTCGCCGCACCGGAGTCCACCAAAGCATGAGCTGGAATCCCTTGGGGGTTATTGGCAATGAAGACTTTGGTATTCAAAATCAAATGGCGAGGGGGTCCAGAATCCACCTCCACAGGGTGTGAGCCGGTATTGATACGTGCCCGACCCAGGGTCTCCCCTAGATCGGGCTCCAGTCGTTTCCTGAAAGGGTAGACTGTGACTGAGGTACATGACCAGGAGCCGACGCCCCGCATTGCTTCTTGGGGCAAGAGGCAGCAAAGTGTCCAGGCTCCCCACAATATAAACACAACCCCCCTGCCCGTCTGTCCTTCTCAGCTATGGACAGGCGGGGTCTGGCTGCACCGATTTCCATGGGCTCCTCCCTTGGAACCGGAGCCTCACGTACAACTGGGTTCACACAGGGTTCCTGATGCTGTAACCTCGCATCAATTCTGAGGCACAGATAAAACAGCTTGTTAAGAGTCGGAAGAATGTCCACTCTAGCCAACTCATCCTGTAACGCCTCCGACAAACCCTCCTGGAATACATCCAAAAGTGCTGCCTCATTCCAGGCTGAGTCCTGGCTTCACAAACGGAATTCACTAATTTATTCCTGTAGGGGTAGCTAGCCTTGCTTCAAGGACTTCAACCGTATGGTGGATGTTTGTGCTTTGATAGGGTCCTCGTACATTTGCCGCAAGTGCTCACAAAACCCCCGAAAGTCATTAAGCAACAGACTGTTCTGGACCAACAGGGGCGTGGCCCAACAAGCTGCAGAGCCGGAGAGCAGGCTGATAATGAATCCGACTTTATCTCGGTCATGGGGAAAATCTTCAGCTCGCAAACTCATAAATAAATTGCATTGTCCAAGGAAAGCCGGAAACATTTCCAAATTACCAGCAAACTTATCAGGCACAACTACCGGGCAGTTTCTCTGAGGAGGAGGAGGAAGAGGAGGAGGAGGAGGAGGAGGAGGAGGAGGAGATGAAGCCATTTGGGCTTGAAGCTGAGCCAGCTGGCCAGCCATAACAGTTAACTGCTGCCGAAGCTGCACATTCTCTTCTCTCAGCTGCTCCATCGTAATCAAGGTTTGTGTGTGTGTTTTTTCGGGTAGAGAACAAACTGTTCTGCCCCAGCTATGGACCCCAAAGAACGCAGCACACACAAACTCTATACAAAGCTTATTTTACTCAAATAACTCAGTCTTTATCAACCAAAGGCTGTTAATAAACTGTCTTAACAGCCTACCAGAATTCTAAGATAAGGTAATCAGTGTCTTACTAGAGTTGGCAGAAAGCCCAGAAGCAATTTTGCAGAGAATCCAGATGCAAAGGAGATTGAACTAAAGTTGTTCCCTACAGTTTGCTGCAAGCGGCATTCCTCCTTAAATAGGCTAAGGGAGTGGCCAATTAGCCCCAAGCCTTACTCTCGAGGAGACCTCCTCCTGAGGAGCCACTCCTGCCTTTTGGCAGCTCTGCGCGCCCGTGCATTGAGAAGAAGCTCCTCCTCTTCATCCTCTTCACTTAAAGGAGCTTCTGGAGGTTGTGAAGGCCCTGGCTGAATCCCTGCCTCTGGCACCACATCTTCTCCAGCCTCTTCACTGTCCGACTTGAGCGCCAGCTGCACAGGCTGCTGGCGCAGCACCACACCAGCCTCCTCGTTGTCGGAATCAGCTACAATCTGCACAGGCTGCTGATGGGCCACAACACCGACGGAGTTCGGGACAGTCTTCCCACCACCCACCTCCTGTGCAGGGGTCCCTCCTCCAGGTATGGCAAACCCTGGTCCAGGGTTTGACAGGCGCCTCCCCTTTACCAGGGCCACACCTATAAGACAGTAAGCACAGGCATCACATTAGCAGGCCATCACGCCTGTCCTCCCATATCCATCCCAGGTTTGTGAGGATGTTCCTTGTGGAATTTATTTATTATTCAGGCAGCTCTAGTGTTCTTACTTGCCACCCAGGAGGCTTCCGTTAATGGGTATCCTTTCCATTGTACCAGGTATTGCAGTCTTCCCCTATGTATCCGAGAATCCAACACCTGGTCGATCTCGTACTTTTGAACCAAATGGTGGCTCATAGTCTTTTACCTCTCCAACACCATTGCAACGAGATGTCATTTCCCACAGAACCAAAGCCACATCAGTCTGCTTAAAGGATTCAACATTATCCAAGTTCATTCTGGATTCCAGGACTTCAGGAGCCATGTATCTTGCTGTACCAACCTGGCCACTATTAGCCAGGTCAACAGAGAGCGTAGGATCCAGCCTTAGTGATAACCCAAAGTTACAGAGACAGCAAGCCAGGTCATTCTTTACCAGGATATTAGAACTCTTCAGGACTCTGTGGACAATTGGTGTCTTGGGCGGACCACATGCTGGTTGATCACTGCTTTCCATTCAAGAGGCAACTTGCAGGAATATCTCATAAAACACATCATTAGCTGGGAGGATCTCTGGAAACTGGGTGGCTTTTTGGCTTGCGGGATTGCCCACCTTCATAGTGACCACACACCATGTGGTTGGCCCAAGACACCAATTGTCCACAGAGACGGAACAAATTTCACCATTTTATATTATTGAAACAGAGATCAATACAAAAATTGTATTGTTACCCT
>WNWU01012524.1:168319-204218 GCA_012654045.1 Ptyas mucosa
CCATAGTTGCCCTCTTCTGTTATAAAGATATTCACCAAAAGATAAACTCAAAAGTTGGTTTTAATGCATTATTTTTAAGCAAGCTTTAGTGCAAATGCCATTTGCTATAAGCTGTGTCTTTATCAAAGTAAAGGTCTTTTCTGAAGGAACTGCGCCCCTTTGTATTTTAAATATGAAATTCTTACACTTCTATTTTTGTACAATTTGTTTAAATATTCATTTTATTAACAGGCTTTTGGAAAGTTGACAATCAGGAAGACCTGGTTTAATAACCTAGGTGTTAAATACAAAATTTTCTCACAGTACATTAAATATAAACTTTAAAAAGTCCTTATAATATTCACAAGAGGTAATTGGTTTCAACAATCTTAAGTAATTAAGTAACAAGCACATTCAATGCAGCATAATCACTTAATTCAGAAACATGCATAGTACTTCATAGATTTTGTTGAAAGGAAAAAGTCAGGCTCACTTCTCCAGGTGGGAGAATGGACGCAAAAAGGAGCCACTGTAGCAAAAGAGGACACAAAGCCGCTGCTAGAAAGGAGGTCCCTTTTAATTGAGTTCAGAAGTGAAGTGACATTCAGCAATCTGTTCTGGGACAGCTGACAGAGTCTGGTGAGCGGATGGGTTTTTATGTGGTTCTAGGGCTTTGTGATTTAGATGCTCAGGTTCCTTGTGAAATGTACTTTAATTTCTGCTTGAGTGTCCCCGTTTAGTATTCTAATTATTGTTGTCTGACTCCCATTGTGGCTGGGAGGTCGTGCCCTGTCCTTGGAGCTGGGTGGAGAATGTAGATTTTAGGTGTCTTTGTCTCTCTGCTTTTTAATCTGATCAATTCCAGCCTTAGGTGATTTTGCATAACAACAAGAGTTGCTTTCAGCCTTCCCATCCTATCCTGTTGAGAGCAGCTAGTAGTAACTTGTCCAGCTGAGTTTCAGGAGTACTGTACTGTGTTAACTCCTTGGCTGCTGCAGCCCCTGAAGAGAAAGTTCTGTAGTGCACTGACTTCTATTATAATCAGAGTCTGAGTGTCACAGAACTTTGCTTCCAGAAACCAAAACATTTTCTACTAAAGGAGTTAGTTCCATTAGCTTCGAGACATCCATTTCTTGTCAACTACAACAGAAATGAGAGAAGTAATTCATATATTAAGACCAAGGAAACTATGCATACAAATTGGTACTTTTAAAGAAAACAAATAATTTGGCCAGGGCCAGTTTCCACTTACAAGTATTCTACCTTTTGACTCCAAACAGCAGCCAAATTATATACAGGTGAAACTCGAAAAATTAGAATATCGTGCAAAAGTTCATTTATTTCAGTAATGCAACTGAAAAGGTGAAACTAATATATGAGATAGACTCATTACATGCAAAGCGAGATAGTTCAAGCCTTGATTTGTCATAATTTTGATGATTATGGTTTACAGCTCATGAAAACCCCCAATTCACAATCTCAGAAAATTAGAATATTGTGAAAAGGTTCAATATTCTAGGCTCAAAGTGTCCCACTCTAATCAGCTAATTAAGCCATAACACCTGCAAAGGGTTCCTGAGCCTTGAAATGGTCTCTCAGTCTGGTTCAGTAGGAATCACAATCATGGGAAAGACTGCTGACCTGACAGTTGTGCAGAAAACCATCATTGACACCCTCCATAAGGAGAGAAAGCCTCAAAAGGTAATTGCTTCAAATGTCGTATTCCTCTTGTCAAGTCGCTCCTGAACAACAAACAATGTCAGAAGCGTCTTACCTGGACTAAAGACAAAAAGAACTGGTCTGTTGCTCAGTGGTCCGAAGTCCTCTTTTCTGATGAGAGCAACTTTTGCATCTCATTTGGAAACCAAGGACCCAGAGTCTGGAGGAAGAATGGAGAGGCACACACTGCAAGATGCTTGAAGTCCAGTGTGAAGTTTCCACAGTCTGTGTTGATTTGGGGAGCCATGTCATCTGCTGGTGTTGGTCCACTGTGTTTCATTAAGTCCAGGGTCAACGCAGCCGTCTACCAGGAGATTTTGGAGCACTTCATGCTTCCTTCCACAGACGAGCTTTATGGGGATGCTGACTTCATTTTCCAGCAGGACTTGGCACCTGCCCACACTGCCAAAAGTACCAAAACCTGGTTCAATGACCATGGGATTACTGTGCTTGTTTGGCCAGCAAACTCACCTGACCTGCACCCCATAGAGAATCTATGGGGCATTGCCAAGAGAAAGATGAGAGACATGAGACCGAACAATGCAGAAGAACTGAAGGCCGCTATTGAAGCATCCTGGTCTTCCATAACACCTCAGCAGTGCCACAGGCTGATAGCATCCATGCCACGCCACATTGAGGCAGTAATTGATGCAAAAGGGGCCCAAACCAAGTACTGAGTACATATGCATGCTTATACTTTTCAGAGGTCCGATATTGTTCTATGTACAATCCTTGTTTTATTGATTTCATGTAATATTCTAATTTTCTGAGATTGTGAATTTGGGGTTTTCATGAGCTGTAAGCCATAATCATCAAAATTATGACAAATCAAGGCTTGAACTATCTCGCTTTGCATGTAATGAATCTATCTCATATATTAGTTTCACCTTTTAAGTTGCATTACTGAAATAAATGAACTTTTGCACGATATTCTAATTTTTCGAGTTTCACCTGTACATCAATATATACAAAAAGTGAAAGCATTACTAGATGTCATGCCCCTGTCAGAGTCTGACTCTGAGATGGAAGAGGAACAGCTGACAGAGAGCAAGAGAGTGACTCCGTTGGCTGTGGAGGAAACAGTGGAACAGTGGAAACTGTGGAGCTAGAGTTTAAAAGGAGAGGCAAATGGGAAGGGCGGTTGTCGGGAACAAACACTGAGTTCATATTCCTGTTGACTGCTTTATCTGAGTTCCTGGCATCCTCCCAACTGGTTTGATTTACGGCCGTGCTACTTCAATTCTGGAATTCCTTATCTTGCTTGCCCTGCCGGATGAATTACCTTATCTTGCCCTGCTGGAATTATGGTTGGAAGTTTTGTCTGCTTACAGGTTTGTGGAAGGGTTTTTCTCCAGACCAGAGAGTAAAGGGACGTTGGGGGCAAAGTTTGGAGCTAATAAAGGGACTTGTACTTACTTTCTGGCTGTGTTGCCTTTGTGCCACGCCCCGGGTCATCACACTAGAAGACAAAGAAACGTGCGTACCAGTGAACACCAACAAAATACAGAAACTAGACAACCTGATGAAGAGAACTCTCAGTGACCTCACCAAGAGGGTCTAGGACCGTGATGGCGAATGTATGGCACGCGTGCCACAGGTGGCACATGTAGCCATATCGGTGGGCACGCAAGCACTGATTTTTGGCCCTTCTGCGCCTCGGATGACCAAGAGGAACAGGCAAGTTCCTCGGAGGTCAGAGGGAACTCTCTGTGAGTCGGCGGCAGGGGGCGGCAGCCATGGTGGCTGCCACGAAGCTCGGACAACTGGGCTAAGTATAGAGCTGGAGAGAAGAAAGTAATGGAACGGAGGTTTTTTTGAAGCCGGGTGAGTGACAGCCAACTCAAG
This sequence comes from Ptyas mucosa, assembly GCA_012654045.1. Classification (NCBI taxonomy): domain Eukaryota; kingdom Metazoa; phylum Chordata; class Lepidosauria; order Squamata; family Colubridae; genus Ptyas; species Ptyas mucosa. The sequence continues at coordinate 171,863 of WNWU01012524.1, forward strand.
CTTGAATAACAACAAGAGAAACATCTTACAACTATAAGACCCCTAATGTGTAATAGCGGCTAAGGAGCATGGGGGCAAAGAGGATTTTGAAACGTAATTTGGAAAAGACAAAAACCCAAATGAAAAATGATTTCTGAATAAATCAATTGGAAACTTTAAGCAATTAGACATGGTCAAAGGATTGGAAAGAAATAAAGAGATTCTTTTTTCCCTTTCTTTTTTAAATGGCAAGAAAAATAAAAAGAATGGATAATAAGCTTTAAGAAGGAAAAAAAGGATGTATAAATAAAAGGGGAAAAAAGAAAAAAAGAAGTGAGAAGAGCTATTTAAATTTGGACTGGACTTTAAATACGATTTGATATTTTTAAATTGAAAAAGGAAAAAGAGAAGACAAGTAAGATTGTGATGTAATGGAAACAAAACAGATACTTATTAAGCAATTGGAAATTGTGGATTGCAGAGAGACACCATCTGGAGTAAAAAGGAACATTGCAACTTGGTTCTTTGTTTTGGAAAATTGTGAACTTCACAGATAATAACTGTGGGAACTTGTGGAGGAGGATTTTCTTGTCTACAAGAGGCTTGACTTTTGGAGGAATAAAAAAAGAAATAGAAGGGAATACAATGAAACTTTTATAATTGGAGCAAGTATTTGATTCAGAGAATGGAAATAAAAGAAATAACTATAATGTTGCACAGAGGACAAAATTTGAGGATATAAAAATCGAAATGGAGTATACATGTGTGGACAAGAAAATGAAGATGGAGAAATAAGACATAGAAGTGGAAAATAAAGAAGGTAAAGATATTGTGATTAAATATGAACAAATAATTGAACATGTGAATACTAATAATAAAAAGGAGGTCTCTAGAGATTATATTGAGATTAACAATAACACAATGATGATTATACTGAGATTAACAATGATATAATGATGATTATATGGAGATTAATACTGAATGATAAAAGAATAAAAGGTTGGAAAATATTAAGAAATTTAAAGAAGTCCAGGACCTGGATTTATAAAATGACCATATTGAGATAAACAAATATGAAAACAATTATGTTATAGATATTTAGAAATGAAACAGGGATTGAAGCTAAAATATATGGAAAATAGATTACATTAAAAGAAATATAGCAATGGATATAATGAAACAATTTTTTATTAAGATGTTAAAATACTACTTGAGGAAATTGATGGTTATAATAACTGGGATATTGTTTAAATACTTATAGCAATGGTTATAATTTGAATATTTTTAATAATATAACTACAAAAGTAAAAGATTATGTTGGGAGTAACAGTGAGAAAAATAAAGATAATTATACTGGGATTAACAGTAACTAAAATGATTACACTGGGATTAACAGTGGAATAAAGATGTATTTTGTACATTGGGATTAATAGTGGAAGGATAAAAGAAAAGATTAAATTAGAAAATTGATAGCTATAATAATTGGGATATTGTTTAAATATGTATAACAATTGTGATAATTTGAACATTTATTACCTAAGTGAAAAAGAAAAGAAAACTGAAACAATATATGATTATGATTTATAAACAAAAATTACTTAATTGGTGTTATATAAATGGTATGGTTTGATAGATAGAATTTAGGAAAATTGGGAAATTGTGCTAAAGAGCATTATTTGAACTAAGAACTATGTTTAAATGTTAAATTGCTATATTTCTAAAATTAAAAACATAAGATTTAAATTTGATAAAGTAATAATGGAATAAAGACTTAATGAGCATAATGAAACAAATATGTTTGAATTGTATTGTTAATAGTGAGGATTTAGGGTAAGAATTGTATTATGAGTTATTAATTGAATTAAGAATTAAGGTGGGTTAATAGAAGGGTAATTGTTTTGATTAAGTAAATATGTGTTAATTTTTTTTAAGATGGTATTAGTTGCATATGTGATTTAAGATTTAGAAATAAGTGCTATGGCAAAATAGAATAGATAAAATTTTGTTAAAGATTTTGTTAAAAATTGAAGAAAGTGATGACCGGATCAAAGCTCTGTTCCGAAAGGATGCAATTTGTATGTTTAGAAAATTTTTTTAAAAAAATTTGCAAAAAAAAAGTTTATGATCTTAAAAAACAAAACATTGGGATTAACAGTGGGAAGATAAGAAAAAGGGAAAAGAGAGATCAGGATTTTAAAATACAAAAAAGAAGACGGGGAAAGAAAAAGAAAGTAAAATATAAAGATAGAAAGGGAGAAAGAAATGGAAGGAGAATATGGGGTAAAGGAAATGAATACTAGGGAAAAGATGAAATTGTATTTTTAATGAAGTGATTTCAAAACTATATGGAAGTCAATACACAGAAATGAACTGTATTTTTAATGAAGTGAGTTTAAAAAATATGGATGTATGATGAATGTAATAATTGGAATATTTTTAATTAATGAAGGGTATTGTAACAAATGGAATATTCTTAATTATATAGTTGGAATTTAACTAAATAAGAAAAGGAAGTTGAAATGATATTGGATTATGAACTACTTAGATATATTTAACTGGGTTTTGATAAAAATGTCAAAGTGTACTATTTGGAACAATTGATAAAGAAAAAACTATTTGAGATTGGAACAAGAGAATTTAAGAAAATAATTGGGAATTGTATTATGTTATATGAATTTAAATGTAGAGGTATTGGAGTAAGATTGATACTTAATTGATTTTTATTGAATATGTTTAATTGTTGAAATGTATTTGGAATAGTTGATAAAAGAATCATTGGTGATTGGAATAAGAGAATTTAAGGTAATAATTGGGGATTGTATTATGTGAAGTCAAATTTAGGGGTTCAAATTTAGGGGTTCAAATTTTAAGGAGGGAAAAGAAAAAATGAACTATATTAGGATGAGAAGTTAAGATGAAGGGTAATATTGGTTTCTTAGAATTAGAGAGAATAAAGGATATGAGAAAAATTATATATAAAATTGTGTTAAAGATGAACAAAAATCTGTATAAATTTAAAACCAGGCCAATATACTGTTCAGAAAAGATGCATTGTATGTTTGTTTGTGTGTTTAAAAAATAAAAAAACTTTACTAAAAAAAAAAGAGAGAGAGAGCAAGAATGCTCCTGTTGTGGCCTGCCAGACTCGGATGATGAGGAGGTTGGGGAGGAACTTTTGCCAGTTCTGGAGTCTGAGGAAGGCTCTGATGGATGCTCTGCATTGGAAGCAGAGATGGAGCCAGGGCCGTCCGACATTTCCCAGCCACCAGAGAGGCAGCTGCCTTTGGAAGCTGAGATAAGTGGGAAGGAAGAACAGCTGGGGCCTGTTCCAGATGCACGTATTTATTTATTTATTTATTAAATTTTTATACCGCCCTTCTGCTTCCGGACTCAGGGCGGTGAACAGCCAACTAAAAAACATTATATACAAAAGTTAAGACAAGTTTTAAAATAATTTAGATAAAATTTGGCCCATAATTTAAAAACAATTCAAATTAAAATCAGTATCAAAACTTTAAAACCAAAACATGGGGTCAGGCCAGCCCAGCTAACTGGAAGAAATGAGTTTTAAGGGCCCGATGAAAAATCCGGAGGTCTGGGATCACTCGTATCTCTGGGGGGAGGTCTTTCCAGAGGGTGGGCACCACCACAGAGAAGGCTCTCCCCCTGGGGGTCGCCAGCCGACATTGTCTGGCCGACGGCACCCTGAAGAGGCCTTCTCTGTGGGAGCGAACTGGCCGGTGGGAGGCAATTGGTGGCAGAAGGCGGTCCCGTAAATACCCCGGCCCTAAGCCATGGAGCACTTTAAAGGTAGTCACCAACACCTTGAAGCGCACCCGAAAGTCCACTGGAAGCCAATGCAACTCACGCAGGAGAGGTGTCACATGGGAGCGCCCCATCGCTCCCATAATCCCCCGTGCAGCCGCATTCTGCACCAGTTGGAGCCTCCGGGTGCACCCCAAGGGGAGCCCCATGTAGAGAGCGTTACAGTAGTCCAGATGAGAAGTGACAAGTGCTTGAGTGACCGTGCGTAAGGAGTCCCGATCTAGAAAGGGGCGCAACTGGCATATCAGGCGAACCTGATAGAAAGCCCCCCTGGCCACAGCCGTTGTATGCTCTTCTAAAGCCAGCCGTGAGTCCAGGAGGACGCCCAAGTTGCGAGCCCTTTCCATGGGGGGCAGTGATTCGCCCCCCAATAACCAGTGATGGCACCAACTGACTATACCGGGATGTCAGAAACCACAGCCACTCGGTCTTGGAAGGGTTGAGTCAAAGCCTGTTTCTCCCCATCCAGACCCGCACGGCCTCCAGGCACTGGGACATCACTTCCAAGGTATTGTTGGGATGGTTTGGGGTGGAGATGTACAGCTGGGTGTCATCAGCCTACTGATGGAACTCCACCCCAAAACCACGGATGATCTCACCCAGCGGCTTCACATAAATGTTGAACAGGAGGGGCGAGAGGACCGACCCTTGTGGCACCCCACAAACAAGGCGCCTCGGGGTCGACCGCTGCCCCCGTCAACACAGATTGCGACCGGTCGGAGAGATAGGAGAACCACCGCAAAACGGTGCCTCCCACTCCCAATCCCCCCAACCAGCGCAACATACCATGGTTGATGGTATCAAAAGCCGCTGAGAGATCTAACAGGACCAGGATAGAGGAATAGCCCCTACCCCGAGCCCTCCAGAGATCATCCACCAATGCAACCAATGCCGTTTCCGTGCTGTACCCAGGCCTGAAGCTGGACTGGAGCGGATCTAAATAGACAGCTTCATCCAGGTACTGGGGGAGCTGCCGCGCCACCACACTCTCAACAACCTTCGCGATAAAACGAAGGTTGGAGACTGGACAATAGTTAGCCAAAACAGCTGGATCCAGAGAGGGCTTCTTGAGGAGGGGCCTCACCACCACCTCTTTCAAGGCGGCCGGCAGGACACCCTCACTCAAAGAAGCATTAATAATCCCCTGGAGCCAGCCTCGTGTAACCTCCCGGGAAGCCAGCACCAACCAGGAGGGACACAGGTCCAATAAACATGTGGTCGCGTTCAGCCGTCCCAGGATCCTGTCCACATCCTCGGGAGCCACAGGGTCGAACTCCTCCCAGATAACGCTCTCAAGACCTGCCTCAGTCATCTCGTCTGAACTAACCCAGTCAGCAGCCAAGTCTTCCCGAATCTGAGTGATTTTATTATACAGATACTGTACAAAATCCTCAGCTCAGCCCTGCGTATGCAGAGAGCTATTAGGAGAGGAGAACAACTGAGGACAAGGAGTCGACTCGGGAAGCAAGGCACACGTGGATGCTGAATGGCCCCTCCCTGGCTGGGGAAAAATAGAAAGAAAGGGGAGGGGTGGTTGTAGGAGACAACCGTTCGGATTTTGGAAGATTTGGCTCATTATGTTTCGTGCCTCAGAGACTCCTTACCAGAACTTAATTTACAGCTTTGCAGCTGGAAGCTCCCGCCCTGGCAATTATCTCAAGGAACTGATAAGGTCTGTTACTGCAGTTAACTCTGAAGGATTATTGCCTGGACTTTTCGGTGTGCAAGGAGTCTGTTTCTTATTTCTGCTAAGGCTGGGTCAGAACAGCTGCTGCCTACCAATGCAGTTCCCTCCCCAGCGTCTTCACAAAGGGCCCGATCCTGAGCCAAGCATCCCACTGCTGCTGCCGCCCCACCTGCCACTGCCACCAGCCAGCGCCTTCACTGCTTGGCAGAGGCCCACCTCTCAGAGCCCCAATTGGCTGTTGGGAGGCATGGCTGCTTGTCCCTTGGGGCAAATCGCTGGAGTACAATGATCCCTCTTCTCTGCAAAACACCTGCGGAAGGGGAGGGGACGGACAGAGGTGGAGGGCTGAGGTTCCATTGGTGTCAGAGAAATGCCATCAGAGGTTCAGCTGAGTCTGAACGCTCACTGTCAATTGGCTGCGGCTGGAGGGCGGGGTGAAGGGGGTGCGAGCATGTGGCGGAGGCGAAAACTCCCATTCTGCACCAAGAAAGGCCAAATTACCAAAGAGGAACAGTGGCAGATGAGAAGCAGTGGACCCATCCTCCCACGCTTCTACGGATGCCCCAAAATACACAAGTCTGACATACAATTGTATCATTACCAGGGACCCCTACCTACATCACAAAAGAATTAACAAAAAAGCTTGGGCACCTCACAAAAGGAAGCAAGCAGTCAACTCCCCACTACAGTGCAACATCTGGAAGCCATAGCACTTCCACAAATACAACCCAAAATATTGATCAGATATGTAGACGACACTTTCACCATAATAAAAAAGGACCAATTAGAGAACACCCACAAAACCATCAACCTCATCTCTTTTTTTTGAACAAGTTTTATTAAGTTTTTCTTTTACATGCCTATTTTATGAACAGAGTATCGACCGGGTCACATCTTATACAACTTATAACATAATTATATATTAATTTTTATAATCTGTTCCAATCTTTTTTTGTTTTTTCCAAATACAATTTATATATTTCAATTTCTGCCATGATATTCTTTTCCCCTACTTTTAAGTCTTATCTTAATCTCTTAATACATAATATATAAACAGTATCACCATCCGCCCTTCAAATCCTAATTTCTTAGTATTACTTCAATTAATTATCTTATTTCTCCATTTATAAAGTATATTTCTTAAAATCCCCATCACATTTTTAACTATAAACAATGTACTTCATCTTATTCAATTTTTACATTGAAACCCTTTAACTTAATTGACCTTCCACATCTTATCTTAATCTCTTCTAAGTACATAAGCAATATCACTATCCACCCTTAATTCCTAATTTCTTATTATATCATCAATTTATTTCATCATTTTCAACATATTATTTCAAAGTCCCCATCACACTTTTTTACATTTCGATTTTATCTCTTAATTTCAGTTATTTTCATAATTGAACCAAATTACCACTTCATATTTCATCTGCTGTTCATTTTACAATACACAATACACATCATCATATTTGCTTTTTACATTCACAATTACTAATATTAATACAGTTCCCTTAGATCTACTAATATATACCTTATTTCCCTTCCTCCTTTCCACTATTTTTCCCCTTTTAACCGTTTTCTCTTGGTCTCTCCAGAATTCCACTTCTTAATCATTTTCTCCCTTCATCCCATTCTCGTCTTCTTTTTCTTTTTATATTTATTATATCTTTTCTCCTGAATCCTTTTTTTAACTTTTGAGTCTATTACTCGCATAATTCGCCCCCAGTTTTTACTTAATCTTTTCCCATTTCCTTCTTTTACCTTTAATTGATTCTTTTTTGGAAAATATTCCCATCCATTCTTTTTTTGCCACTGTAAATCCCAGTGTAATCATCTAATTTTTTACCTTCAATTCCTTTACATTCAATATTGTTTTCTTGCTTCTCATTTATATTCTTGTTCCTGTTTAGTGTGTTCTAACAAAGTTTCTAACTTTTTATTGCCCTTGATTCACACACATTTTTAAGCATCTCAATTAATTCCTCACACATCCAAGACTCCATATTGTCAATTTAAAAAATTATTGATATTTTAACTTATGTTTAATTAAGATTTAAGTCCATATAGTATCTCTTTTATTTCCAGATGATATCCAAATCAAATGTTTGTCCAATCCACTCCAATTTAAAGCTTTATTGTTTTCCACCTCCTTTAAAAGTCGAGGCCAAGCAGTTTAAGTAGAAACAAATACTCCTTAAAATTTCTCACAGCTCTTGTAGTGATCAAGGTCACTGTTGTTATTTCTTTCAAGTTAAGCCGGTTGTTGTAGTGCTTTCTTTCCACCAGCAGATGTCTCTCTCCAATCCACAATTCTCAGAATAACAAAGTATCCAACTTGCAAAAGTATTTTAAATCCACATAAAAATACTTTCTCTCAAATTTCTTTTCCTTTTATTGTTTTTAATTTCTCCAAATTCAGTTTTAAATCCAGTTGTAAAATTTCCTTTCTTGGACTTTAATATTTTAACCTCTCCTCTTTGTTCTTCCTTCAAATTTCAAAACTGTCAAAATTATTTCAAATCCTCATTAAAAAATACTTTCCCTTGGGTTTGTCTTGTATTAGTTTTAATTTCTCCAAATCCAATTTTAAATCCAAATATACAGTTTTCTTTTCTGGGCTTTAGTAGTTTCACTTCCTCTTTGTTCTTCTCCCTCCATTAAAATTCCAAGTGCCAATTAGCCACTCGTTTCCTCGCCAGGACACCTTTTTTAAAAAAAAAAAATTCCTTTTTTACCTGTGAGTTGGCCAATCACTCACCCGGTACCAGTACTCCGTTCAAACACCGCTCCTGCACAAAATCTTATTCCGGTTGCCCCAGCTTTAAAGCAGTCGTTTTTAATGGCTGCCACCCCCGCCGCCGGATCGAAGAGCTGCCTCTGATCTTTCGAGGAACTTGCCTGTTCCTCTTGGTCGTCCGAGGCGCCTCTCCTTCAACCTCATCTTCAAAGGAATCCAGTTTACTAGAGAAGAAAACAACTCAGTACCCCTTCCTGGACATCCTGATCAGCAGAAACCACGATGGCAAACTGGAAGCACAAGTGTACTGAAAAATCACCACAACAACCAAGTGCTCCACTACCAAAGCAATATCCGAACCTCCCATAAGAGAAGCTGCGTAAGAACTTTATTTAAATGAGCACAAACTCACTGCAGCAACCCTGAACAGCAGAAAAAGGAAACAGATCATCTATATATCATCTTCCAAAAAAATGGATATCCACACAACTTTATCAAAAAGTCCCTGACCCACTCAACCAACACAAGCAGTAAAAATTATAACACTGCCATACATCAAGAACATCTCAGAAACAATTAACAGACTATTACAACCACATGGAATCAGCATAGCACACAAACCAACTAAAGCCCTTCAAAACATCCTAAGTAGACCAAAATACCCAGCAGCCCCAGAAAAAAAAACAGGAGTCATCTACAACATACAGCGTAAAGACTGCAACAGCCACTAAGTAGGACAAACAAGCAGAAGCCTAGCAGAACGCATCCATGAACACCAACTAGCAGTCAGAAGACATGATGAAAACTCCTTAATTTCACAACACATGGACAAACTTAACCATAATTTTAACTGGGAAAGTGTGACCATCCTAGACCAAGCCAAGTCCAAAAACTGTACAGAATTCCCAGAAGCCTGGCACTCTGATAAATCAGCCATCAACAGGCACATAGCCATAAACCATATCTACATATTATGCAAAAGCAACAATCAGCAAGCCAAAAAGGGAACAAAAAGATCAAAACACCTCCCTACCAACAATCAACATCCAGATGAGCATAGATTTAACACCAAGATTAACATCAGACCAACAAACAAGAAGCAAAGAATATCCCCTGTCAACTCGCAAAGCATCCCTGGCCTGCTCTCGAGTTGCCATAGGCAAGGGGGATGGGAAAAGGAACTTTGCAGCTGCAGCGAGGAAGCACTTCAGTCAAAAGAAAAGCACATTCCAGCCACCTCTCTGTCAAGGCCATCTCCATGGTTACCCACAGTGGCTGGAGGGGAGTGATCTCTACAACCCACAAAATTGCTTTGTTGGAGAATGTGACTGATGACACACCTTGGGTGGATGCAGAAACCGGGTCGGAGCCAGGACGTAAATTAAGTGGGGTCAGAGTTGGCTTCACTTGGAACGTGCCAACATAAAGCTCCTAATAAATAACTGGATTTCTTTTGAAGCTTCACTCAAGGCTCATGATTTAATTAGGGCATCCGTCGGAACCCTGACACCCCCCCCACAGAATTGGACAAAATGGCAAAAGTTGTGGGACAGAAACTATAAAATGACAACGTCCACTGCATACAAAGAAAACTTATACAAAATGTTTTATAGATGACACTTCCCCCCAGCAAGATTAGCTAGAATGTTTAAGAATATGTCTGCCAAGTGTTGGAAGTGCAACCAAATCCTGGGCTTGTATTATCACATGTGGTAGACTTGTCCGAAAGCAAAAAAATACTGGAGCAGAATACACACCTGGCTAGAAAAGATGATAAAGGAACATATAGATCTAAAACCGGAAACATTTCTGTTGGGCATCATGCCAAATATAGTAAAAGAAATGCATACTTAATAATACATGTGTTAACAGTGGCCAGAATCATGTTCGCACAACATTGGAAGGGTGATCAGATCCCCACAGAAGACAATAACAAAAAGTTTAGAATGTGCAGAAATGAATAAAGTAACATTTGAAATTAAAGAAAAGGAAGACAGTGAATATTTTGAGGTATGGGATCTGTTCTATCGATGGTTGGATGAGAGAAACAGGAGTTAGAACTTGGAAAATTACAAGAGAAAGATTAATTTTATTATTAGGGTTGTTTACTGTAACTTATTAATTTTGATGAATTAGTATTAATTAATATGTATTAATATGAGGGAAAAGCACTGTTATTATGAGATTACTATTGGCGAATGTTATTATTACTATGATGAATGTTACTCAAAAGAATAACCAGACAACACACTGTTTATATGGATTTTGAACATGTTGCTCTTTTGATCTATACTAATAATTTTTTTTTTAAAAAAGAAGCAAAGAATACCCCAATGAAGGAACTACCAACTCAGACAAAGAAGGTAACAGTAAAAAAGCAGCCTAATCAATTTGCCATCACTGCCTCTTCCTGGATATCCTCATCGGTAGAGAATAAGAAAAGCTGTGTAAGAACACTTTTATATTAGCACAAACACAACTCAAGCTAACAGTAAACAACAGCCCAAACGAGGAACTACCAAGACCACTGCCACTAACACGGCAAGCCACTAGAATATAAATTGACAGTAAACCCCACTCCCTACTAGAACTTACCTAGTTTGGGTAATAAAACGTCTGCAAGAAAACAACTAAGCTCAAAGAGCACCAAGGACCCTTCATTTCAACCCTGAGCTACAAACAGTCTCCTTTGTCAGCACCCAAATTATTAAAAACAATCATCCTGAGCTGGGTTCCTAAACGATTGTTGGTCTAGGCTCAGGTATGATGCAGCCAACTGTCACATGAGATGGTAGCATTATTCTGTATTGGTAACTCGCCAACTTCCTGAAATCGTTCCGCCCCTGCTCGCAAAACAGCGCGCAATTGGGAAAAGATGGAATGAGGGAAGCAAAAGCTAGCACCCATACGCTCTAGGGAGAGTTTGCTTCGGGAGCAAATTAACAAAGCAGTTATGTGGAAGACCCCATTAGGCCACGTATGCATCCACACTGGAGAGAAAACACACCAAGTATACAACGTTTAAGGAAGAATACTATGCCCCATTTCTCCTCTCTACTGTAAGCTCCGAAAATGGAAACTAACTTTTGCAAGCAAGACCAGTAACCCCCATCAAGAAACAGGAAGCCCACCTGCTTTGCTCTACGCGCTGATCCTGATGTATAGGAAGGGGATCCAGGAACCGACCTGCTCCAACCTCCATCTCAGATGACTTTAAGCATAGGAAGACGACCATATTAGAGTTGCATGCAAAAACGCGCCCGCAAAGAGACAAGCCCTCCACGCTGCACGGGAGGAGGTGAAGGAAAAGGAACTCACCAACATCGCCCCCCCACCACATGGAGCCACCGGGGCACCCAATGTGGCAGGTGCGTGCGCCCGCCTTCCCCCAGAAAGAGAAATAGGAAGCGCCCGGGGGAAGTGTAGCTGAACTGCCGCGATTCGGACTTGTCGCGACAGTGCCGTAACCTCCTCTTCCCATCCGTGGTTGCAACGGCGGCTGCTGTTATGGCTGCCACTGCGCCCGCCCACCCCGGTCGCCATCCCTCTGCCTTCTTTATGCTCCCTCTCCATGGTTCCTCACTGTGCCTGCTCACTCATGCCCGGCTCCCGCGAGTCCTGCTCCCTTTTGACTTTTGCCGAAGTGGAAATTTGGGGTTTGGAGACGAGCTACACTCCTATTCGCTGGCAGAGGGCTGGGTCGGAGGTCATGGTTGTTGTCGCTGCTCCGCGCCAAAGAGTCTCCCCCCCACCCCCGTCTCTCTCAAAAAAGGGGCGGGGGAGGAGTCGCAGCCTCGCAACCACGCTCACCCGAGCCAAGTCTGAGCGAAGTGAAAAAGGGAGGTAAGCAGTGGTGGGATTCAAATTTTTTTACTACCGGTTCTGTGGTCGTGGCTTGGTGGTCATGTGACTGAGTGGGCATAGCTTGGTGGTCATGGGCAACTTGACGTCACTCACGTCAAGGGGTGCCTTGCCTGGCCTCTCCTCACCTCAAAGGCCTCTACGAGATACAATTTCCCTGTCTATTTATTTACTACTACTGAACATCCAAAATACACTATTTAATGCTATGTATATATGCCATATGTGTACATACATATTACATAGTATAGAGTGTGTATAGGCACACAAAAAGATACATTATCTACTATATATACTGTATGTGTATCAGGGGTGGGTTCCACTTACCTTTACTACTGGTTTGCAGCGGGAGCGCACATGCTTCTGCGCATGCGCAGATCACCCATGATGACATCGTGGCAGGTGGGTGGAGCCTCCCCCTGGTTTTACTTCCAGTTCTATAGAACCGGACCGGGAGCTACCCACACACACACCTCTCTTCTAAAACTATACACATTCAACCTCACCTGTTGCATTTGGAAAAACACACCCAGAGTCCACTTTCTGCCACACATTTAACTATAACTTCTGTACATTAGAACATTACACACATCTTCAGATGTTCTTCCCTAGCCTGCACATGACTGTTAGAGCCAGGAGATGTCATGAATTGAGTAAAATGTGGTGAAACTCACTTAACAACGCTCTTGCTTGGCAACCAAAATTTTGGACTCAATTGTGGTCATAAGTCAAGGACTATCTCTGCCTTACTCTGCATGGCAGTCTTGTCCTAGTAAACGTCTCCTTTCTAGCAATTTTCCTCTTTGTTAGAGGCACCAAAATAATCCAGACGATATAAGGTTTCCTGCTGGAGCAGGGGGTTGGACTGGATGACCTCCGAGTTCCCTTCCAGCCCTAGTTTGCTGTGCTGTTTCAAAGCGTCTTCTGAAGCCACATCTAGTGCCAGGGTTTGTGGTCCTTCCTTCCTCTCCTTTTTTCTTCTCTCTCTCTCTCCCTCCCTCCCTCCCTCCCTTCATGTATCTATCCATCCATCCATGCAACTATATGTCATTCACTTTCCCCTCCCTCCCTCTTTTCTTTCTCTTTCTTTCTCTCTCTCGCTCTCTCTCTCTTTTTGTACACCCATTTACATCCTTTGGCTTTGCAGCCTTGTGGCAAAGTCATAGATGTGAACACTTTATGTTCACCCATGGATTTCATTTCTTTGTCCATGGCTTCTTTCCATTTCACTTGTTCAATTTTGGGTAATGCCAATACTTCCTTATAGTTTCTTGGCTCATACCACACATTACACACCTTTACTTCACTAGCAGAATACCTGTCAGGTGGAATCCCTTTGTTCCATTGCTCTGACCTGCGTGGCATTGACTGCTCTTGTGTTTCAACCCTCTCTTGCTTCATATCTGAGTCAACATCTTCTCTTGACTCCTTTTCTTGTTCTTTTTAAGCTGCTCCTACCTGAATGCTGACACCGTCACCAAGTGAGTTACCATCACTAAGTGGGTCACCATCACTAAGTGGATCATTCCAAAAATTGGCATCAATTCTGTTCCAATTTTGCTCTGCAAAGCTAGCAGACCTGGAAATCACTATTCTCTTGCCCCCATCCATCGCTAAAGCAATAGCTCTTTGAGCCAGGCTCATAGCTCGTAAACCTGAGCTTTCTAGCCTTGGGTTGTCTCAAAGGTCCGAGGCCGGACATGACCGCAACTAAGCAAAACTAAGCAAACGTGCTCAGGAGCCTTTAAGCCAGCATTCTGTTTATTGAGTGCAGCAGGCCAGAGCCTCACCACACAATGAGTCCAGGATCGGTGTAAAGACAGCACTGGGAGCATCCACGTCCCAGCTCGCTTTATTGGCGTAGGCCCACGCCCTCCAGCTGGCCAGGCATGCCCAGCTGAATGCCTCCCTTCCGGCGTTTTGTCCCGGGATGGAAAAGTGGTGCACGCCTCTCTCTGGAGGCTGCAATGTCCATCCCCCTCAGCTGGCATGCAGGCGGGCAGAGACCTCCGGGCCAGCCGACGTACTGGTGATGTCCTGTTGCCACTGGCCCGAGCCCAGTATCCGACGAACAGCTGTGCGGTGCAGCCGGAAGCAACCACCGCCACTGAAGCTGCCGCTGCCAAAGCTGCTGTCGACTCTGCTGGCGTCGTAACCCTCCACCCCCCCCCAGATATGGTGAACCGCGGGCTGGGGTTCGACAGGCAGCTTTCCTTTACCAGGGGCGCACCTGGAAGATAGCAAGCACAGGCATTAGACAAGACCATCCCCACCCCAACACGTACCTCCAGTTAGCGTGTCCCCCCTGGGTTTGTGGGGATGCTGCTGATGGAACCGCTTATGGAGGCGGTCAGCCCTCACGTCTGTGTTCCTCACCCATGAAGCGTCTATATATGGATATCCCTTCCATTGTACTAGGTATTGTAGCCTGCCCCTATGGAGTCAGGAGTCCAATACCTGGTCGATTTCATAATGGGGCCCCACCACAGGGCCTGGAGGTTGGGAAGTGGGCCGGATATTGGCCTCCTCTACCGGCTTTAGTACGTTGCTGTGAAACACCGGGTGAACCCGGCCCAGTAGGCGGGGAAGTTTCAGCTCCACAGTAACCGGATTGATCACTCTTAACGATCATAAAAGGACCCAGGTATTTCGGGCCAGTTTTTTACACAGCACCTTTAGCTTTAGGTATTTTGTTGAGAGATATACCCGGGGCCCCACCTGGAATAGCTTATGGGGAGCTCATTTTTTGTCGGCCTGGGCCTTATAGGTCTCTGCTGCTTTCTTTAATGCTGTTTTCACAACTCCCCATACTCCCCGTATTGTTTCTACCCACTCGTTTGGGCTGCTCAGGGTAGGAGAGCCCTGGGGGCACTCAGGTATGGGCAGGAACTCCACCCTGTTAAACACCCGGAACGGGATGAAACCGGTGCTGCTGTGCACCACATTATTGTATGCCACCTTAGCGAATGGCAAGAGTTCTGCCCAGTTGTTTTGCTGATAGGTGACGTAACACCTAAGATAACGTTCCACCAGGGCATTCGCTCTGTCTGATGCACCATTTGTGCTAGGGTGGAATGCTGAGCTAAGGCCCTGGGAGGAGCCGATCATGTGGACAAACTTCCGCAAAAACTTTGTGGTGAATTGCACCCCCCCGGTCTGAAATGATCCGTCGTGGGACTCCATGGAGTCGGTAGATGTGCAGGATAAACAGCTTAACCAACCGTCGCACTGACGACAGTCCGGGGCATGGCACAAAGTGGGCCTGTTTGGAGAAAAGGTTGATTACTGTCCATATTACAGTGTGACCATTGCTGCCTGGTAAGTCCACAATGAAGTCCACGGCTATATCCTCCCACGGTCGGGTGGGGTCAGCCACAGGCTGCAGGACCCCAAGAGGCTTGCCCGACCGTGGTTTCATGGTGGTGCAGACCGGGCCACTTTTTATGTAGTCCTCCACCTCTGTTGTGGCTCCGACCCCCGAGGCCATCGCATCGGAGGAAGAAGGCTCCGAACAGGAGGGAGAGGAACCAGCCAGGCCTCCCTCCCCTGGCCCCTCCTCCCTGGTAATTCATCAGCTGCCGGCCGAAGGAGAGGAGATAAGTCAGGAGCCAGGTGTCTCCGATCAGTCGGAGGATAATGAGGAAGGCCAGAGGTGGCTGGACCCACGCCAGCGCCGGCGTGATAAGAGAGCTCAACAAATGAGGCGTGCCAGGGATTAGCAGGACCGCACCCCACAGGACCACACCCCACAGGTTATTTAAAGGAGTGGGGTAGCAGTTGGAATTCTGTGATGGACAAAGTTTTACCCTGGCTAGTCCTTGGAGCTAAGCATCAGCCGGCTGGAAAGATTTGGACTTTTGAATTATATTTCCCTCAATTGGTGTGTACGTGTTTTGTTATCTGGTGGAGGTATTCCCCCCCCCCCTTTGTTTAGTAAAGACCTTGGCAGCTGGTTTACAAAGGGCTGCCAAGCCGTGATAACGAACCTTCTGTGTGTGTGCTACTCCTTTAACCTTCGTCTGTCTGTGTGGGTTGTGTGTGTGGAGGACGGGGACAGAACAACCTCTGACTTCATTCTGGGCCACCAGAATTGAGGCTTGGTAATATTTATTTATTTTTATTTATTTATTTTATCGAACTTTTATACCGCCCTTCTCCTTTCGGACTCAGGGCGGTGAACAGCCAGAATAAAACATATGTATATAAAAGTTAAAATAATTTTAAAATAGATTAAATAATTTAGGCCCATATAGTTAAAAGTATTCCAAATTCAAAATTCAAGATTTAAAAATTTAAGTATCATTATATAAAAAACAACCTAAAATCAGGCCAGCCCGGCAAGTTGAAAAAGATGGGTTTTTAGGGCCCGACGAAAACTCCGGAGGTCGGAAATTACTCGTATCTCTGGGGGTAGATCGTTCCATAGGGTGGGCGCCGCCACAGAGAAGGCTCTCCACCTGGGGGTCGCCAGCCGACATTTTCTGGCTGACGGCACCCTGAGGAGGCCCTCTCTGTGGGAGCGAACCGGCCGGTGGGAGGCAGTCGGTGGCAGAAGGCGGTCCCGTAAGTACCCGGGCCCTAAGCCATGGAGCACTTTAAAGGTGATCACCAACACCTTGAAGCGCACCCGGAAGTCCAGTGGGAGCCAATGCAGCTCGCGCAGGAGAGGAGTCACATGGGAGCGCCCCGTCGCTCCCATAATCCCCCGTGCGGCCGCATTCTGCACCAGCTGGAGCCTCCAGGTGCACCCCAAGGGGAGCCCCATGTAGAGAGCGTTACAGTAGTCCAGACGAGAAGTGACGAGTGCTTGAGTGACCGTGCGTAAGGAGTCCTGGTCTAGAAAGGGACAGAACTGGCGTATCAGGCGAACCTGATAGAAAGCCCCCCTGGCCACAGCCGTCGTATGCTCTTCTAAAGACAGCCGTGAATCCAGGAGGACGCCCAAGTTGCGAACCCTTTCCGTGGGGGCCAATGATTTGCCCCCAATAACCAGCGATGGCACCAGCTGGCTATACCGGGACGCCGGCAGCCACAGCCACTCGGTCTTGGAGGGATTGAGTCGAAGCCTGTTTCTCCCCATCCAGATCCGCACGGCCTCCAGCACTGGGACATCACTTCCACGGCATTGTTGGGATGGTCTGGGGTGGAGATGTACAGCTGAGTATCATCAGCGTACTGATGGAACTCCACCTCAAAACCACGGATGATCTCACCCAGCAGCTTCACATAAATGTTGAACAGGAGGGGCGAGAGGACCGACCCTTGTGGGGTTTTCATGAGCTGTAAGCCATAATCATCAAAATTATGACAAATCAAGGCTTGAACTATCTCGCTTTGCATGTAATGAGTCTACCTCATATATTAGTTTCACCTTTTAAGTTGCATTATTGAAATAAATGAACTTTTCACGATATTCTAATTTTTCGAGTTTCACCCCTTATTCTATTCTATTCTATTCTATTCTATTCTATTCTATTCTATTCTATTCTATTCTATTCTATTCTATTCTATTCTATTCTATTCTATTCTATTCTATTCTATTCTATTCTCTGCCATCACGTTGCTACTCTCCTACCTTGGGGCTGTCCACCAGAGAGGCTGGAAAAAAATTGAGCGCTATCTTTCTTTCAAAGGTCCGAGGCCGGACCTGACCACAACTAAGCAAAACTAAGCAAACGTGCTCAGGAGCCTTTAAGCCAGCATTCCGTTTATTGAGTGCAGCAGGCCAGAGCCTCGCCACACAATGAGTCCAGGATTGGTGTAAAGACAGTGCTGGGAGCATCCACCTCCCAGCTCGCTTTATTGGCGTAGGCCCACACCCTCCAGCTGGCCAGGCATGCCCAGCTGAATGCCTCCCTTCCGGCGTTTTGTCCCGAGCTGGAAAAGTGGGGCAGGGCATGCCTCTCTCTGGCGGCTGTGATGTCCATCCCCCTCTGCAGGCAGGCAGAGGCCTCTGAGCCAGCCGACGGGCTGGTGATGTCCTGTTGCCACTGGCCCAGGCCCAGTATCGAACAGCTGTGCGGCGCAACCGGAAGCAACCACCACCACTGAAGCTGCCAAAGCCGCCACTGCCGAAGCTGCCGCCAAAACTGCTGGCGTCGTAACCCTCCACCCCCCAGGTATGGAGAACCCCGGGCTGGGCTTCGACAGGTTGAACTTTTCTCCTGATTGCTTTTGGAATGTGTACCCATGCATTGCTTCCAAACACCCTTAAATGTGCCAGAGATGGCTTTCTCCCATTTAACACTGCATATGGAGTATCATTAATAGAGGAACTCCACAGCCTATTGATTAAATAATTAGCAGTCAACATGGCTTCACCCCAATATGATCTGCTCAGACCAGAATCTTCCAGCAGTGAGTCCTTCATTGTTTGTAATAATCCATTCTGTCTTTCAACTACGCCATTCTCAGCTGCTGTGTATGGATTAGTGCGTCTATGTCTTAGCCGGGTCCTCCCCCACAACCAAATCTGCCGCTCTGCCTGTCAGTTTTCAGACCAAAAAGGGGTCCGGGAGGACTCTGGTTCCCTGGCAGAGTAAGGGCACCTCCTTTCCTGGGAACTCCTGCTACGGTTTTCAGACTCGTCACAGAAAACGGGGGGGGGGGGGGTCTGGGAGGACCTGCTGCTCCCCTTGCAGTGAGTACGTGCACCTCCTTCCCTGGTCTACCCTGTCACACGGTTTTCAGACCCAGGAGAATCTGGGAGGACCTGCTACTCTTCTTAGCAGTGAGTACAGACATCTCCTAGGACTGGGCTTGGCTTACTGGACCTTGCTGGGGTTCCCTTCTGGTTTCCACACCTTCTCAACCATTGCCCACTTGGCGCTCGCTCTCTCCTTGCAGAAGGTCCCACGCTCCAGCCAAACCTCCTTGCTTTCCCGGATCTGTCGCTCACTGCTCGGAGGAGCTAGCAGCAGGCTGGGGGTGGCTAGGAATGGCATGGAGGGAGCAGGATTCAGCTGTAGTCAGAGGAGGAGGCCCCTGGCACTCTCTCTCACACAAACACACGTCCTTTCACTCCCCAAAATTCCCAAAGCTATAATTTAGCAGTACCCACTTTCAGGCAGCTATTGAGCACAAAACTCAAAGACTCCCTTTACTACCATGTGCCACCCGGGCAGGGTCCATGGGGCTTACCCACAGATGAAAAGGGTCTGTTGCCAGCAGTGTAGTGGCACTCTGGGCCCCGTCCAGTAGCTGGCTTGGCTGGGAGCCCCTTCATGGTTGCCAAATTGTGAGAAGAAAGTTCTCTGATTTGTTTTGCAGCTGGGACAATGTTGTCAGTGCTAAGAAAAAAGTGGTGGCGGAAGCAAGCTGCCAGAAAGTGGAACCTTTTTTTGGAAGCCAAAAGAGTGTCGTGACACAGCGTTGGGGTTCCAGGCTAGTTACTGGTGTTTTTATACTCTTTCTAGCTTTTGAGATTCAGATATTTCAATGGGGTCTGATGGCGTGCCTTTTGATGGGGTAATGTCTTTGGGCTTGGTCATTTAAGGAGGAAGAGGTTAATCCTAGCCGCTGGGAGGAGGTGGAGATGTAAAGCCGGTAAGTTTCTGTGTGCCTATTTGTGTTACTTCTGTCAATAGTGATAGCCTTAGCTGAAAGCGAAAGAGCCATTTCCGGCTGCATTCCTGTGGTTTCACAGTTTACTTATCTGTTACATTGTATCTTGTTAAGCTCTTACCAGCTCGCCTGGGGCTATTCTGTTCAGCTTGAGTATTGAATGGTTTTTTTTCTTTCTGAAGGACTTTTATTCTGAGGCTTTTGTGCTGGGGGCTTGGTTTTCTGCGGAAATGATTATTCTTTGTTATATTTTATTTTCCTACTTGTTGGGGGAGCGGTGAGTTGCTCTTTCTTCTATCAACAGGTTAATTGTCCTCACTGTTAGGAAGTTTCTCCTTAATTCCAGGTTGCTTCTCTCCTTGATTAATTTCCATCAATTGTTTCTTGCCTTGCCTTCTGGTGCTTTGGAAAATATGTTGACCCCCTCTTCTTTGTGGCAGCCTCTCAAATACTGGAATACTGCTATCATGCCACCCCTAGTCATTTTCTCTATACCCAATTCCTGCAACCATTCTTCATATGTTCACACACAAACATTCTGCTGCAGGATTGGGCAGGCAATTCTTTTCTGTGGCCCTTAATAATCTTAGTTACTCTTCTTTGCACTTTTTTCAAAGTCTCATCTTTTTTGTAATGTGGCGACCAAAACTGGATGCAGTATTCCAGGTGTGGTCTTACTAAGGATTTATAAAGCGGAACTAATACTTCACGTGATTTTGATTCTATGCCTTGGTTTATACAACCAAGGATTGTATTAGCTTTTTTGGCGGCAGCTGCACACTGCTGGCTCATGTTTAAGTGATCATCTAGTAGGACGCCGAGGTCCCGCTCGCAGTTACTATTTTTGAGAGAGGTTTCACCTGATCTGTACTTGTACCTTTGTGTTGTGGCCTGTCAGCGGCCTGTGCAGATTAGCTGATTCCGACAACAAGGAGGCTGGTGTGGTGCTGCTCCAGCAGCCTGTGCAGCTGGCACTCGAGTCGGACAGTGAAGAGGCTGGAGAAGATGTGGTGCCAGAGGTGGGGATTCAGCCAGGACCTTCACAACCTCCAGAAGCTCCTTTAAGTGAAGAGGACGAAGAGGAGGAGCCTCTTCTCAATGCACGGGCGCGCAAAGCTGCCAAAAGCAGAAGTGGCTCCTCAGGAGGAGGTCTCAAGTGTAAGGCTTGGGGCTAATTGGCCACTCCCTTAGCCTATTTAAGGAGGAACATCGCTTGCAGCAAACTGTAGGGAACAACTTTAGTTCACTCTCCTTCACGACTGGATTCTCTGCAAAATTGCTTCTGGGCTTTCTGCCAACTCTAGTAAGACTGTGATTACCTTATCTTAGAATTCTGGTAGGCTGTTAAGACAGTTTATTAACAGCCTTTGGTTGATAAAGACTGAGTTATTTGAGTAAAATAAGCTTTGTATAGAGTTTGTGTGTGCTGCGTTCTTTGGGGTCCGTAGCTGGGGCAGAACACTTTGGTTTTTCCTGCCTAGATGTAAAACCTTGCTTTTCTCCACATTAAGTTTCATGTTGTTGGATAGGGCCCATTGTTCAAGTCTGTCAAGATCTTTTTGGACCTTGAGCTTGTCTTCTGGGGTGTTGGCTATTCCCACCAGCAAAAAACTTTGGATATACTATAGAATTAGATAAATGGCAAAAACTTTGGGTTAGAAATCATAAATTGACAATGGCAACTACCTATAAGGAAAACCTGTATAAAATGTTTTATAGGTGGCATTTGCCACCAGCAAGGCTAGCAAAGATATTTAAAAACATGTCCGCCAAATGTTGGAAATGTAATCAGATACTAGGCTCCTACTACCATATGTAGTGGACATGCCCAAAGGCAAAAAAAATTTGGATGAAAATACATACATGGTTAGAGAAAATGTTAAAGCAACACATAGATTTAAAGCCAGAAATAGTTTTGCTAGGTATAATACCAAAAAAATATGACAAAGGGAACATATATTTAATACTACATGTCTTGACAGCAGCAAGAATTGTATTTGAACAGTAGTGGAAGAATGAGGAAACTCCTACAGATGAAAATATAATTAGAGAAATACTACCCTGTTTCCCCCCAAATAAGACATCCCCTGATAATAAGCCCAAACGGGCTTTTGAGCGCATGGCAATAAGGCCAAGCGCTTATTTCAGGGTTTAAAAAAATATAAGATGGACTTCCGGTTGGAGCCGCGTTCGTCGCTGACGGTCTTTTTAAGACCGCCAGCCCTGCCGCCCGTAAAAGAGTCATTTCAAAGTGAAGAAGCGGCTCGGAAAACTCCGCAGATCACATTTTTTGCCTCTGGGGAGGTAACAGGGTGAGGCTCCCTATCCAGCTTGCCAAGGTTCCAGATGACGGGGAAACTCTGCTAAAAGCAGAGCTAGACGACACGACCAATCTTTCCAGCGAGATACAAAAAAATTTTTAAAATAGCAGGGTGGAGCCGGGACTTCAAATTAAAAAGCAAGTATTCATTTTTAGCCCTGTGGATTAAATTAACTGGAAGATTGAAAGTTTGGGGGAAAAATGGCGCTTGTTCTCAGCGGAAGGGAAAGCTGAAAGTGAAAGCTGATTTGCAGGATTATTATAATACGCTACAAAGTAATATTACCAGCTGAAGGCTCGAGGGAAAAAGCAACAAAAAGGCAAAAGTGTCTTTTATATATTATTTGTGGTCAGATTTAATCTGGAGAAATCGTTAAAAAGACTTAGTGGACTTTGTGGTGGTAAAGAAACTAGATTACGTGGCAGGATGTCTTCAAAGCAAACAAAGCCAGATCTTAAAGTGACAGGGGGGGCTCCCCCACTCGTAAATTACAAGAACAGCTTCCCATATCGCAGCTAGAAAGCCAGACAAAGGAGGCTGGCTTTCAGGACTTGAAGGAATTTATTGCCAGGGCTTTGACGAAACAAGATGAATTAATGGATCTGAAATTTAAAAATTCACAACAGGAAATTAAAAAATCAGAACAGGAGATTAAAGAGCTGGTCCAAGAAAAGTTTAATAAGGTCAATCAAAATATACAAATGGTGGTGACTGGTCTGTCTGATGTAGTTTTGCAGATTGATAAAAAAGTGGAAAAACTAAGTTTAGAAGTGGACACAAAAATAAAGGAAACTGATCTTAAAATCTGCAACGTGGGCAATAATATGCAAAGGATTGAGAATGAGATAACAATGATGCAATTTAGATCTATGGAGTTTGCTATTAGGCTCAGAGGTATAAAAGAGAATAATAGAGAAGATTTGAGAAAAATCTGTGCTGAAGCCCTGGCTGTGATGTTAAAGGTTGATTCTGAAGAGGTTCTCTGCAAGATTGATAAGGTCTATAGAGTGAATTCTTGGGTGGCAATACAAAGACATTTGCCTAGAGATGTGGTGATTTATTTCACAGATAGGAGAATAAGAAATGACATCTTGCAAAGGTCTTTTGTTTCTACTGTACAAATTGATGGAAGCGAGATTGGAATTTACAAAGAATTACCACCTAAGATGTTAAAAGATAGAAAGGATTTTGGATTTTTGGTGACTGAACTGAAGAAACAGCAGATACAGTTTAGATGGGATGCACCAGTTGGTATAATATTGCGGCATCAAGGGCAGGGATACCGTTTAAATACTATTGAAAAAGCGGAAGAGTTTTATTTTAATATTCTTAAAGTGGGCTCAACATCTCTACGTATGTCCTCGCCAATAGATAAGGAGGCTGAAGCACAGAGACAGTTCGAACAAGAGACTGAAGAGCAGAGAAAACAGTCAGAAAAGGAAGCAATGGAGGTTCAGGGAGCTACAGGTGGCATTGTGATTGATCCGTTTGAGCCGTTGTTAGACTCCCCTCCATTGGCTATAATTAAAACTACAAGAGAAGATGTATTGGACCTTGAACTGATGGCATGTAAACTGGACGACCAGCGTATAACTCGAGCAGCCTATAAGCTTCAGAAAGAACAGCAACAGGAGAGGTCCAAGCCACAACGAGGGAAGAAGGTCAAGGATAAATCACAAGTTGAAGTCATGGGAGGAACTGAGCCGAAGATTACCTGCGGGGAAAAAGATCTTCAGCTAATGTTCTCAAAACTTCAGAAGAACTTAAATGACAATTACATTTTTGTCTTGGAATGTGAATGGACTGAATTCACCACAAAAAAGAAAGAAATTATTTCATTATTTGAGACAATTTAATAATGATGTTATTTGCCTGCAAGAAACTCATATTAGGACGCAAGATCAAAAATATTTGATAAATTCAAGATTAGGAATGCAATTTATTGCTTCGAATTCGGAAAAAAAGAATGGTGTGGTGATGTATATAAATAAAAGACTTTCAGCTAAAATTATAGAAGCAGATGAATGTGGGAGATATATAGCAATTGAACTTTATACAGATAACGGTCCAACTTTGGTGGTTGGAATTTACGCTCCTAATCAACAGCAAGAAAAGTTTTATAAAATGTTCTACTCTAAAATCTTGCAGTGGGATTACAGATCTATTTTAATTATGGGAGACTGGAATGGAATAATAGATCCCAAAAGGGATAAAAAGAGCTTGGCTAAGCTAGGTGTTAAATTACCGCAGACTTTTTTTGATATGAAAGAAGACTTAGAATTGAAAGATATATGGAGAGTGTATAATCCAAAAGAATTGGACTTTACCTTTTACTCGGATAGGCACAAATCCTTCTCTAGGATTGATTTCATTTTGTTAACGGCTGACCTAAATAAAACAAAGATATTTCCTAGGACATTATCTGACCATAGTTCGGTATGGATTGAAATAGAGATGGGAAAGAAGGAGAGGAGATCGTGGAGACTAAATGAAAATTTATTTAGATATGAAAAGAATGTAAACGAACTCAAAAAGCATATAAAGGAATTTTTTGAACTGAATCTAAACAAAGGTACCCCTATCGAAACGGTTTGGGATGCGGGTAAAGCGTATATGAGAGGGGTACTGATACATATGAATTTTAAACATATACAAAATAGACAAAAGAAGAGAATAGAATTGGAAAGAGAGATAAAAAAGAAGGAACAGCTACTTATAAAAAACCCAACAGATGGAAAATTACAAGGAATCATAAAACTTTTGAAAGATCAATTTCAAATGTTTATAGCGGAACAAACAGCAACCAATTTGCAATTTGCAAAACATAATACTTTTTCTAACGCTAATAAACCAGGCAGATGGCTGGCCTATACATTGAGGAAGCAAACAAATACACGAACTATTGATAGCATTGAGTACGGTGGGAAGGAGGTTTTTCAACAAAAATTAATTAAAGAAGCCTTTTTAGATTATTATACTAAGTTATATGCTAAAGATGATATACAGAATAAACTCATAGATAAATATCTTGAAGAGAAGAGAGTTACCAAAATTTCGGGTGACCAAAAGGAAAGAATGGATCAACTAATAACCGTCGAGGAGATACGTTTTGCTATTAAACAATTGAAAACAGCTAAAGCCCCAGGGATGGATGGCTTAACTGCAGTGTACTACAAAACTTTACAAGCAGAAATGATTGAACATCTTAAAGATTTGTTTTGCAGTATACAACAAGGGGGCAAAATACCTCCTTCATGGAAAGCAGCTTTTGTCTCACTGATTCCGAAAGAGGATTCAGGTCCTAAAAAACCAAAAAATTTTAGACCAATATCTCTTTTAAATACAGATTACAAAATTTTTGCAAAGGTATTAGCCAACAGATTAATGCCAGCTATTCAAGAGGTGATTCACCATGACCAAGCAGGATTTATTGAAGGCAGATATATGAAGGAGAATGTGAGGCAAATTATAGATTTATTGGAATATATTGAGAAGAATAAACAGATCCCTGCAGTGCTGGTGTTTTTGGATGTGGAGAAGGCCTTTGATCGAGTGAATTGGAACTTTTTAATAAAGACTTTGAGAAAAATGGATTTGGGGAATCGGTTTATACAGGCGATTTCAGCAATTTATCAAGAGCAATTTGCACAATTTATTATTAATGGAAGCTTAACCAAGAATTTTAGCATACAAAAAGGTACAAGACAAGGTTGTCCACTATCCCCATTGTTGTTTATTTTAACTTTAGAAGTCTTGTTGAATACAATACGGGATTCGACTTTTTTGAATGGAATAGTTATATGGCAAGATGACTACAGGATTAGGGCATTTGCAGATGATCTGGTTGTTACCCTAACATGGCCGATGAAATCAATAATCCAGATGAAAGACATTATAGAAGAATATGGTATGGTATCAGGATTTAGATTGAATCAGAGAAAAACCAAAATGATTGTTAAGAATATGACAGAGAACCAAAAAAAGGAACTTGAAAGGATGGCAGGTTTTGAAATAGTGTCAAAGGTCAAATATTTAGGAATTCAAGTTGCAGATTCAAACATAAAATTGTTTCAAAATAATTATGAGGCGTTATGGCAAAAGATACAAAAAGATATGCAAACTTGGAAAAAACTGCAGCTGTCTTTACTTGGGAGAATATCAGCAGTTAAGATGAACGTTCTATCTAGATTTATCTTTTTATTTCAAATGATACCGGTGCTCAAAACTGATAAACAATTGCTTGAATGGCAAAAAGGAGTGAATAAATTTGTTTGGAATGAGAAAAAACCGAGGGTTAAATTGAAAATTATGCAAGATGTTCACGAAAGAGGGGGTCTTAAACTTCCAAACTTGAGATTGTATTATGAAGCTGCTGCATTGACACAAATAAGTGATTGGTTTGGAAGGATAAAGACTGGAGTATTGAATATAGAAAGTTATGATCTTGAATTTGGTTGGCATGCATACCTATTTTATGAACATAAAGTGGATAAAGTATTTAATATTCATATATTTAGAAATGCATTGATGAGAGTTTGGAAGAAGCACCGACTCAAATGGGATTATAAAATACTGCTTTGGTTGGATCTTGGTGATACCATTTGGAATATAAATACAAAGTCACTTGGGGGGTTTTTATACAAAGATGTACTTTTTATGGATGAGGGCAGATGGCAACTGAACACATTAGAAACTCTGTTGGAAGAAGGGATTAATCTAACTTGGCTACAGTATAATCAACTACAAATGAGATGGAAAGAAGATCAAAAAACTGGCTTAATGTTACACGACGAAGAGTTGGTTAGACAGATAAAAAACAAGGGACCGACTTCCGGTGGGACTGCGACATCGCTGGATGCTTCTTTTTGAAGCGTCAACCCAGGGCTCCGTAGAACCGCAAGAACAGTGACTATCAGCTGTCTTGCGGTTTGAAAACTTTCCCCCTGGTACGAGGGGGGAAAGTGAGTAGACGGGTGGGGTAGAGCTCCCTGAGAGTGCCAGATTTTACCTATAATCTGGCACTCGAAGATGAGAGCTCCCCGTTAAGCCTGTCAGTACTCCGGACCCTGGATGTCTCTGCTTTGCAGAGCTAGATGTCGTTACCATCCCAGCAACCAACTTTAAACAAATATTCTTTGAATCAAGCTGGCGGAGCACAAGCAGCATGAATGAAACAGCAAGTATTTTTTTTTCTTTTAACTCCAAAGATTTACTTTCTTTAAAAGATTCTCTCTAAGCTGAAAGTGAAAGCAAGATGGCGTTTGAGTTTCAACAGGGCGTGAAGAAGTGAAAGTTAAAAGTAATTATTGACAAGCCCCTGTTTGAAACGTAAAACTCCTTTTTGAAAAGTGGATGAAACAAGAAAGGATGTAATAATAATAATTGAAGCAGCAATACAAATTACAAATTGTAAAGGGTCTTTTTCTTTTCTTTTTGATATTCTTTTTTTTCTTTTTTTTTCTGTCCCTCTGGAAGGGAAGGAAGAAGGGGGGCAAGATGGCTGGTCTTTCTGAAAGCAAAGAAAGCAAAGAAGGGTTAACTAACCCTCAGATATGGTCTGATTTTGAGGAAGCTTGGAATTCAATTACCTCTGCTTTATTGGAAAGAATTGATACTATATTTCAAGCTTCTCAAGCTGGAAACAATGAAATACATGGAAATACTGAGTTGCAAGCTAGCAGTGGGGGATTGAATGAAGAGTTGGGAGACGGAAAAGAACAACAACAGACCATAGCAGTTTTTACTGAGGAGACAAAGATGAATGCTGTGCAGAATAAGGAGCAAGAAATTTTGGAAGCTGATGAGATTTTGGTTACACGAATTTTTTTTTATAAAACCCAATCTGCATTTAAAGAGCTGTTTCCAGAAGAAGTTTTTCTGCAAAAATTTTATAATATGCAATCCCAAAAACTGCAAAATTTTACTGGAGTTAAAAAAGGCAGAGGGATCAAAGTTAAAAAGAAAGTTCGTAAAAAGGAAAAGAAGAAAGACTGGAAAAATGGAAAATAACCCTGTTTGATGAGATGATGGTCCTTAAAAAGTATTGTTTAACTGTTTAAAGATTTTGAACTTTTGGGAAAAAAAAAACAGCAGTCTAATGCCAGTTAACTAAGCGATGAGCGACAATGAGGAGGCAACCTACAGCTGTATTGGAATATTTTGAGAAGAATAAACAGATCACAGCAATGCTGGTGTGTTGGCTGTGAAATATGCCCTGACTTGAATGATTTGGAATATTTTATTAAGGACTGTAATAAATTTGGACTTAATTGCAATCGCAGAAGTTTTATTGAATATAGCAAATTGGAGTTTTTTGTTTGATGGTAATAAATATAAGGCAAAAGGACTATGGACCTAGGGCAATTGCAGCTGATCTGGTGGTTTCCCTAATACGTCTGATGAATTTATTAATCTAATTTTTGACTGGATTTGATGGATACCATTTCAAATATAATTATAAAGTCACTCGGGGGGGTTATATAAAGAAGCAATTTTTATTTAGGTGGGTAGACGCAAATGAAGATATTTTATATGCTGTTGGAAGATGTGAAGACAAGAAGATTAGCAACTGGTTTAATCTAGTATGAAAAACTTAAATGTTTGATATAGTTATTAAATGATGTTCTTAGTTGATTTGTTAATATGTATTGATAAATAATTAAGAGGTTTGATTATTAATTAAAAAATATTATTATTATTATTTTTTAGTAAGTGTTTTAATTATAATTGGACCTTGATGGTTTAAAAGTGGAGGACGGAAGAGTTTATATAGTATTTTATTTTAAATTTGGGGTTTTTGAATGAGGGTCTCCTCTTTTGTTGTTGTTGTTGTTTTTTTTTTGTTTTAAATGAAAGAAGTTATAAAATATTTTGTTAAATTGTATAGACCTAATAATTTGTTAAGTATCAATTAGCTAAATTGAGTAATGATAGGTTTGATTAGGTAATACTTAATTGTTTTATTAACTGCTGTAATTATAAATGGATATTAATTTTGTTGAATTAGATGGAATAAGAAGAAAGAAGACTTGCTTTCCTTTTATCTATTTGTTTAATGATTAAGATTATGGTAAGTGTGAAATGGAGTTTAATTTAGAGAATTTGAGCTGTATTTTATCTTGTATTTGCTCTGGGAAGTCGGGGGGGTGGTTGGGGAGGGGGGAGAAAATGTATGTAAAACTTTTAAAACTTTTTCAATAAAAAAAAACAAAAAACAAGGGACCAATGCATATTAAAAGGATTTATAACGTTTTGTTAGAAAGAGACTCAGAGAATGAACTGGTTAAAGATTGTATGATTAAGTGGGCGCAAAATTTTGCAGAACCAGTTATGATGGAAACATGGGAAAAAATATGGGTCCAGAATGTTAAATTTACGCAATCACAGAATTTGAGGGAAAATTTTTACAAAATGTTTTATAGGTGGCATTTAGATCCTAAGAAATTATCGTGTATGTACCTTAGTGTTCAACCAAAATGTTGGAGATGTGATTGTTTAGGTGCTACATATTATCATATATGGTGGACCTGTAAGAAAGTGAAGGCTTTTTCGATAAAGGTTTGGTGGGTTATGCAAAATATTTTGAAAAAAAAACTAATGGCAGAAATGGTTAGGTTAACATTAAAGATAAAGGACAAAGAAGACACGGAATATTTTTTAACATGGAATTTGTTTTATCAATGGTTAGACAATAGAGGTAGAAATTAGAAGTTGGAAGATTATTACTAGATATAAGTGAATAATTTTTTTTTGAATTTTAAAACAAACTTTATTAAATATCAAACAGTCATAAAAACAATTAAAACCATAATAAAATATTCATATACATAGATCATATCTTATATTAACTTTCCATTTATATTCTTATACATATCTATATACCGTATATACTCAAATATAAGCCGAGTTTTTCAGCACGTTTTTCAGGCTGAAAAAAGCCCCCCTCGGCTTATATTCGAGTCATGAAAAAAATGCCTTTTCCCTGCAACCGTTTTGACTCCCGGGGTTGCAGGGAGGCTTGCTAAAGCCAAAATGAGGTGTGAGGGGGTGCGGCGCCCCTCCCCCGCGCCCCTTTTTGGCTCCCAGGTGGTGCAAACAGAGCGCAGCCCTCGCCATCCCCGCCATCATCGCTCACCTGGCGGTGGGGAGGGAAGGACGCTGGTGATGGTGCAAGGCTCTCTGAAGCTCAAGCCGCGGGGCAGGACTTGCCCAGATCCCACTCCGGAAAGTCTCAAGGAACTGTCACAATGCCGGTTTTCCTTTAAGAGATGAGAGCAGCCCTCGACCCCCGGGGCAATGTAAACTTCTGCCAAGGTGCTTGGTGAGGCTGGAGGAGACACGAAAGCGGGAAACCCGGCTTTCACCCGTTTTCAGGGCAAAGGGTGAACATCCGTGAAGCAACTGTAGATCTCCAGGAGCGAGATCTAGCCGGCTAGCCGGAGAAACCAATCCGCCACTGAAGAACCCTAATCGTAGCCCTGGCCCACCGGGCGGGCAGGCGAGCAGGCGCGCTCTCTCCCTGGCTCCCTTAGACGGTACGTGTTTCTTCGCTCAAGCGCCGCGGTGACCCACACACCAGCCGGGTGTGAAGCGCTGGCCACGGCGATGACAAGCCGAGCTTGGAGAGCTAATCTGAGGTGGCGCTCTCTCTCTCTCTCTCTCTCTCTCGCCACGCATGCCGCAATTTGAGAAGGGGGGAAAGGGGGGGCTTTCTTTCCCCTCAAGTCCACGGAGGGAGATTTCAGTGAAGCTCCACCTCCTTCAGAATCAAAACGGCCGGTGGGGCGCCTCAGCCCAGCGCTGCTCCTACGGCAAACAGGGGAAACCCAACCCCCGCCCCCTCCCGCCCGCCCCACTTCTTCCCCCCCCCCACCCCCTGGGGAACCTGTTTCCCCGCCACACACCCTTTCTGCGCCGGTGCCCCGGGGGAGCGTCAGCCTCGGAAGGCTAGGAAGGAGCCTTCGCAACCGCAGGGCAGCTGCCGAAGCGCGCGGGGATTTGGATCTGCGCTTCTCCAGAGGGCGGAGAGCGAAGGCTCTTTTGTCTCTGGTGCAGGTGCCTGTGGCGTGGCGTCTGGCTTCGGAGTTGCAACCTTCTCCCAACCAGGGGGCCCGAGTCCTATGGTCTGAGGGCACCGGGTCGGAGAAAGCGGTTTTCCTAGCATTTGAAAGTATGCGAACTGGCTATAAGTGCCGTAGCTTTGTGGGATGCGATTTGAAGGAGACCTGGAGGTATGTATGAGGGTGAACTTTTAATTTGAACTTGGAAGCAGATAACTCTATTAGATTCTGTATCTCTTGCCAAAAAAATAAAATTGCTTTCTGTCAGTTCTAGTTTCTGTTGAAAAATGACTTTTTACTTCTCTCAGAATCCCTTTCCTTTTCCTCTATTAAGAAACACATATTTTCCAACTACTGGCTACTATACATGCTATGCATGCTGATATTTAGCGTTACTAAAACCTGTTTTGTAAACTTTTTACAAACTCTTTAAATTCATGATTAATATGAATAAGCTCCTCATTTGCATATTAATCAGTTCCTCTGTCTTGCTAATTAACACAAGGGTTGTTTATGTAAATATTTTCTAGAATCCAGTTTTTTATGACTGTTACTGCACCTGCTTTTGATACTTTCAACTATGAATTCTAAGGAAAAAACAAGTGATGAAGTTTGAGTCCTGTACTGATTATGTTGGGGCTAAATGTTCGGTTAATGGAGATTATGATATGTTGATAACAATACATTTTAGTCTCAGGTAAATCAGTGAAATCAGACTGTGGTGAGGGAGCACTGTGTTGAACTGAAACAATATCTTGCTATCTAGTTCTAAAACACTTAAATAACAGACAAGACAATGCAGTTGGACTGGATTGTGCACTTTCAAATTGCATTTTGGGTTGCTTGAGAGCTCAAAATTCTACTTTTTTTAAAATCTCCACCTAAAAATCTAATAGAAAAATGTTAGTTTCTCTCTGTCATGCCAAGTGTTTTATGTACAAATCATTAATTTGTATTCAGTAATATGAAGATATAGAGAACCTCCCCAATGGAGGTTTGGTACATTCAAGAGAGAATGAAAAAGAGTGGGAGAGAAAGAATGAGAAAGAGGGGGAGAGAAAGAATGAGAAAAAGAGGGGGAGAGAGAAAGAGAGAATGAGAGAGAGTGGGGGAGAGAGAGAGAAAGAGGGGGAGAGAGAGAGAATGAGAAAGCGTGGGAGTGACAAGATAGGGCAAAAACATAAAATGTGAGGACAGTCGTAAGTTCGAGGACTGGTCACAAGTGCGAGGACCAGTCAAAAATTACTTTTTCAGCCCTCTGAGTAGTCCATATGCACAAAAGGACTACCCAGAGGGCTGAAAAAAGTGATTTCTGACAGGT
>WNWU01012524.1:224218-240601 GCA_012654045.1 Ptyas mucosa
CATCAATCGCCAGGGGGGTACCCGGTCCTTGGCGCTGATGGAGGAGACGGTGAGGCTGATGTCGTGGGCCGAGCGCCATGTCTTGTCCCTGACAGCCGAGCACATCTCCGGCAAGATGAATCTGGAAGCGGATTGGCTCAGCCGGGGCCAGCTGGACCAGTCAGAATGGAGACTGGATCCTTGTCTTTTTCAGGAACTCTCTCGCCGGTTCGGGAATCCGATCCTGGATCTGTTTGCAACCCCAAGCAACACCCAGCTTCCGAGGTTCTTCTCCCGCTTCCCAATGCACGGCGCAGAAGGTCACGATGCACTTCGATCTCCGTGGCCACGGGGTCTCCTTTACGCCTTTCCCCCCATCCCGCTCTTACCCAGGGTCATTCGCAAGGTGATCAAGGAGAGAGCAGACATTCTTCTGGTGGCGCCGCATTGGCCCTGCAGGGCATGGTTCGCAGATCTTCTTTCCTTGTCCGTCGAAGACCCGTGGCAGATCCCGGCCACCCGGATCTCCCTGTCTCAAGGCGCCGTACGACATCCAGAACCAGAATGGCTTCAGCTGACCGTTTGGCGCTTGAAAGGATACGTCTAACTAAGGGTCTTCTGTCGGGTGAGGTCATTTCTGTCATTCAAGCGGCCAGGCGACCATCGACGGTCCGCATTTACAATGCTTTGTGGCGGGCCTTTGCAGATTGGTGTGTTCGTCACCATGTGGACCCTACATCGGCTACGGTACCAGAGGTCCTGCAGTTTCTTCATGCCGGCTTTGCCAGAGGTCTGGCTACATCTACACTCCGCAGACAAGTTGCAGCTTTGGCTACGGTGCTCTTCGGAGATAACCAGCAATCCTTGGCCCATGATTCACGGATCAGGTCATTTCTCCTGGGCACATCGAATCTTCGGCCTCCGACAGTTCACAGATATCCCACCTGGGATCTCACCTTGGTCTTACAAGCATTGACATCTTCTCCGTTTGAAGCTCTTGATACAGTCTCACTTCGTTATCTCACCTTAAAGGTTGCTTTTTTGTTGGCCATTACTTCTGCCCATCGGGTTTCCGAGATAGCGGCCTTTTCCATCAGAAGTGATCTCTGCATTATTCACCCGGACCGTGTGGTCCTCAGATTGGACCCGGCGTTTATTCCAAAGGTTAATTCTCATTTCCACCGAGCACAGGATATCATCCTTCCAAATTTTTGCCCGGATCCCAGACATCCGACCGAGCAACGTTGGCACACTTTGGATGCGCGTAGGGCGTTAAAGAAGTATATCCATTGAACGGCCTCCTTTCGTAAGACTGAAGCGCTGCTTGTTTCGTTTCTGCCTTCTTCCCTGGGTCAGAAGGTTTCTTCAGCTACGGTGGGCAGATGGCTCAAGGCCTGTATTTCTAGGGCCTACGAATTGAGGGGTGATCCTGTTCCAGGTCGTATACTCCCTCATTCCACACTCAGTGCTGCCACTTCAGCAGCCTCGGCCACCCAGGCGTCCATAGACGACATTTGTCGTGCAGCCACTTGGTCTTCACTTTCTTCCTTTGTTAGACATTATCGTTTAGATGTGTATGCTTCAGTGGATGCTGCTTTTGGCAGACGAGTTTTGCAGGCGGTGATTCCTGCCCAAGGCTGGGTAGAGGCTTCGATTCCCGCCCAGAGGACTTAAGCTTGGGTATATCCCATCCAGAGGAATGTCTGAGCAGCAAGTCAGGAAATTGTACGTTGCTTACCTAAACGTCCCATTTATGATTGCTGCGAAGACATTCCGGCCCGCCCGTATCGAGCCTCTTCTGGCCTTGGGTGGGGTTGTTTTCTTTTGTCTTCCTCTGCAGCTGGTGTCCTTCTACATTATTGCAAGGTTGGAGTCATCTCGTTTCCATGGATCACCTTCGCGGAAAAAGACTGGTGGGAAACAGGAAGGACAGCGTGACCAGCTACAGAGGAAATGATTGGCACTCAGTACAGCCTATCAACATGCGGAACTACCCATCCAGAGGAATGTCTTCGCAGCAATCATAAATGGGACGTTCAGGTAAGCAACGTCCATTTCCTCTGTTCTTTTGTAAACTCTTATAGAGTTATCTATTTGATTCATTATACTTATGGTTGCTATCTCTTCAGTATTTTTATCCTCTTGTAGCTTATTTTGATTTGTCTCCACCACCACTCCTTCTGATTTCTCATCTTTTTTCTGAGTACTTATGTATATTAAAGAAAAATGTATAAATAAAATATAATAAAGGACTGCTTGTTGAGTATGGTTTGTCAGCCAGTTACAAATCCGTCTGCTGGTGATGCTGTCTATCCCACATTTTTCTAGTTTACCAAGAAGTAGGTTGTGGTCTACTTTGTCGAATGCCTTGCTGAAGTCTAAGTATACTATGTCCACAGCATTTCGCTGGTCTACTGAATTAGTCACTCTGTCAAAGAATCTGATCTGTTTTTAATAAGCCTTTGCTGGCTACTAGTTATAACTTTATTTGTTTCCAGTTGTTCACAGATCTGTTTTTTTTCTCCCAGTAGCTTTCCAGGTATTGATGTTAGGCTGATCGATCTATTGTTTCCTGGATCTATTTTTTTTCCTTTTTTGAAGATGGGAACCACATCAGGTCTTTCCTAATCCTCTGGTAGTTCCCTGGTGTGCCAGGATTTTTTAAAGATATGGTACAATGGTTCAAGTATTTATCTTGTTTTGGGGCAAAGAGAGGGGCTGTAGTTGCAGCAGGCTAGCCCAGGTGATGGAAGCAGCATGTGGGGTGGGGGGCTTGATTAATGTTTTCAGTAATGAGATTCTTTCATTAATGTTTTTAGTAGATTAGGATGTTTTTGAAGTAACAAAGCAAACTGTGAATGAGGAATGTACAGTACAATAAGAACTGGTTCAAACCAGCCTCAAGGACACTGACTTGAACTTTTGTGCTCTGCAAACTCATTATAATGTGAAAACCACAATTCCTGAAAATTTAGATGAGTATTAACAAGATCATAATAAGAAATTATGGGATGTTACATGCTAGAGCAGACGTGTTAAATTCAAGTGGGGAGGCCGGGCTGGTGAATGGGACATGGAGGTGGTGGAGGCGCTGGTGGTGGGTGTGGCGCTGCTGCTGGGACTCTACTATGTGCTGATCTATAACTTTGTGGTGGCCACCTGATGCTGGAACGTGGTCAGTGCATAGTAGAGTCCCAGCAGCAGTGCCACGCCAGCCACCTCCATGACTTGCTCACTGGCCTGGCCTCCCTGCTGGCCCCGCAGCCCACGAGTGCTTCCCTTTCCCAGGGACGTCCCCTTTTCCCTGCCCTGCCTCCTGCCCCCCACCCCTGCATGGGAAAGCCATGGCCACAGGCAGCACTGCCACTCTCTCCCCCTCCCCTCATAACTTCCTTGGTGTGGAGGGAGGGAAGGAGGAAGGGAGGAAGGAAGGAGAGGGAGGAAGGGAGGGAGGGTCTGAGGGAAGTCCTGCCTTAGCACTTGGCCACCAGCAGCCCTGCTGCCCTTTCACCATCCCCTTGCCCCCTCCTCCTGACCTCTCCTGGTGGTCTCCCATCCTATCGCTGAGGATGCTTTGCTTACAAAGCCAGGTCTCGTCACATGGAGAGGGAGTGGGCCTCCCTCTGACCCATGCACTTTCCCTTCCCGTACCCACCATGAGCAACCTGGCCCAACCCCCTCAGGAAACTGGGACTGGGCTGTGGGGTCCTGGTGCCCTGGGAGCTTGAGGACCGGCCTGGGCACTTGCCCTTTGGGCAGCCCGTACCGCCATCTGGGAGTCCTCCACATGGCCTGAGAGGGACAGCGAGGCTCCTCTGGTGGACGATGCGTTGGTGCTTGCCCTGATCTTGCCTTCTTCCACTGGAGACTTCCGGATCCCACCTCCCAACCTTGCCTGGCCCCCCACAGGAGGTGGAGGATGATGCTGCTGCATGTGGAAGCGCAGAGGACTTCTGCCTTGGTAGATCTCTGGAGAGGAGGAAGGGGTGGCAGGGGAGCTGTGTGAGGGAAGGCTGCCCCAACAAGCCAGCATCCTTACCACACACAATTGGAAATGGGGATTCCCTTTCAATAAGGGCCAACCTCCCTTGTGCAGGACCAGGGAGTACTGCTCCCCTGCCGCCTCCTTTTGCTCTCCAGAGATCTGTCAAGGCAGAAGTTGGACTCAGAGGAAACTGCCATCCTGAGTCAGCTGCACCCAGTGAGCAGCGTCAAGCTGGCCATGACCTAGTTGCAGTGACCTGGCTGTGACCACCCAGCCACGCCTACCCAGCCATGCCCACCTGGCAACTGTGAGTCATCATAGCCTTACATGCAACTGGCCCTTTGAGGGCAACCATAATGCTGATGTGGCCCTCAGTGAAATTGAGTTTGACACCCCTGTGCTAGAGCTACTGCACATATACACGTCAGAGATGTGTCAAATGACTATAACCAATGAAAGAACTCACTCCAAACCCAATATGTTTGAACGGTATATAAAGTCTCCACCTTTTTAAGCTGCTCCTGTTTTGGCTGAGTGGCCAGTGAAGTGCCCTCTGTACTTATGTACATAAATAGAAATTTTAATCTGCTTTTCCAGCTCAGAGTCTGTTTGGGCATAGGCATACCAGGCTAAACAGACAGCTGGCATTTCCAGCTAACACAGGTGGCCAGAGAGGATGAAGTGAGGTATGAAGAAATGTTGCCTTCTGCCAGGGTTTGGGAAGTCTGAGCAATTGAGCTTCGCAGAGGATGTCATTTTCCAGTGCACTGCTCCTGCAATCCATGGCTGGGATTCCACGCATGCGTAGCTGAGAACTGAGTGATGAATATTTAAATTTCTTGTTGTTGGTGTCCACCCACTCTGTGCTATCCTCTCCAGTTCATTTCACTCAGTAGTTCAGAGAACTAGTGTGATTTATAGCTCTGTGCTATTTGGCTATTTAGCTGGCTTTTGATTATTTTCTCTTTTTGTTTTTTGTTTTATTATTGTTTGTAGTTTAGTTGAAAGGTTTTTGTTTTGGCTGGGGGCTGCATTATTTGTGCTTTTTGTTTTCATTGCTGCTGGGGGTAGCGTGCCTGGGGCTCCAGGCCGCTTTTTTCCCTTTGGTGCCTTTGATCATCTTGCAGCCTTCTCTCTCGGATTCTGTCCCGGCTGGGCAGATCCGAGCGTGGATTTAGCTGCTGGCGGGGGTGCTGGACAGCCGGTGAGCCGGCAAAACCACTACCGCCGCAGCCGCAGCCTTAGATCTTTTAAAAGCGGTTCCGGAGTCAATGCCCAGGTCCGCGGCACACTCTGAGGTTCCCAGCTGATCGGCGCTGCCGCGCAAGTCCCTGGGCGATTTGGCGCTTCGTTTTGTGACTGGCTTGGGAGTTGCCTGAACGGGGGCCAGAGGAGGCCTGTTGTTGCTGCCTGGACGCTAGATTGTGGCCAAGTAAGCTGGGAATAGCCCTTTGGGGCGTGGAGGCTGGGGCGGCCGCCATTTTGAGGCCACGTTTATGGCGGCCGCCATTTTGTTTTTATCTATTTGCAATACCAGTGAGGTTTGGAATGTGTTTTTTGCAGTTATGCATATCAGGGTGAGCGCCCAGCCTCTGGACAAGACATTTGAGGGCTTTTTTTGCCTGAGCCTTATTGTTATTAATTTACTGCTATTCTCTGCCCTGGCATTGAATTTATCCTGGCTTAGTAGACCTGTTTGAATGAGGTCTCAGTTTCCTTTCCCCCTCTCCCTCTGCGGGCTTGGAAAAAGGGAGGGGGGGCACAGGGGTAATTCCTGATTCTATTTTGAAATCTGCATTTGTTTTCATTTATTCTTATTTGCCTCGTTTTTTTGCAGGCTAATTAATTAATTATGGCTGACTCCAACCTGTCTTCAGATCTGGAAATGGAGGCCAGTCCTCCTAGGGAGGTGGCTGTTTCTGGCACCAAAGGGACTAAGGCCAAGTCCAAGAGTGCAGTACCTAGGGCCCTCAGGTCCCAATCCAAGGCTTCAGCTGCAGAGGAGAAGGATGCCCTCAGGCGCCACAAGGCGTTGGAAAAACAATGTGCCAAGGCTACTCAACCTGCTTCTCAGATTGTTCCTGCCCCTGGGTCTTCTCCCATGCCTGTGTTTGGCGACAGACCTCATCATTTGCCACCTGACACTCTCATTTCCGACCCGGTGGTGGGTGCGGCTCAACTGGTCTCTGACAGGCCTCTGAGCCCAGAACCTCTGCCCCTTCCAGAGGTAGCAGTTGTTCCTGAGTCTCCTTTGTGTGTGCATCCTCTGGCGGTGCCTGTCGTGCCTGCTGCTTCCAACTTAGAGGTGCAGTTAAATCTTCATTCTATGTTGTCAGAGGCTCTGACAAGAATTTTGGCTGCGGGCCTTCAGCAGAATGTGGCTTCAGCTCCCTCGACTTCTGCTCAGGCCATGGCACAGGGGCGGGTGTCCGACAAGTCTACTGTCTCAGCTAGATGTGAGTAGGTTTCCAGTGGGGAGTCTGAGACTGAGGCAGAGTGCCCTGAGGATATGGAATTCTCAGAGGATGAGGATCTTCTACCTGACCAACCGGTCTTTACTGGTCTGTTTAGGCCTTCAGTTTTCAAGTCTCTTCTTCACAAGGCCAAGGTTACTACCAAGTTTGGCCTCATGCCATCCATGGCCGAGAAAGATCCTGCTTCCAAAGTTCTTCATGATCCCCTGTTCCAGAGTGCCAAGCCTGAGAAGGATTTTGTGCCTTGCCTGCCTCTTTTTGAGGAAGTGGTGGAGAGTGGCTGGGCTCAGCCTGGTTCCTTGACAGCACCGAGTGGCTTGGATAAAAAACTTTACTGTGCTGCTCCTGAACTTGAAGACCTATTGGCCCTGCCTTCAGTTGACGCGCCTGTAGCTGCGCTGTCCTCTTCTTCGGTTCTGTCTGGTGACATGGTGGATGGCCTCAAGTCGGAGGACAGGAAGGCAGAGATGGCGTTCAGGAAGACTCACCAGGTGGCTGCCTGGGCGGTGAAGGCGGCTACTTCTACTTCGTTCTTCACCAGGGCTTCTTTACTCTGGCTGCGGCAACTTCAAGAGCGGCTTCCCCCTGAGGATACGAGACTCCACCAGGATGTCAACAAGCTGGTGGCGGCGGCAGAGTATTCCGCTGATGCTTCCCTGAATGCTGCAAAGTTCACTTCGCGTGCTCTATCGTCAACTGTGACGTCTCACCGTCTGTTCTGGCTTCGCAATTGGCGAGCTGATGCGAAGACCAAGTGGAAGTTGGCTGCTTCGCCTTACAAAGCTCCGCACCTTTTTGGTGATGTGTTGATGCCCCTCTTGATAGAGGACAAGGATAAGAGGAAGATCCTTCCTTCTTCCTACCATCGGCCAGATTGCAGGTATACTCCTTATACCCAGCGGCAGTCCTTTCGGTCCTTTCCGGTCTCAGGAGTGACCTATCACCAGCGAACCTACCCTCAGGGAGCGGACCGTTCCGCAGAAAGGCAGTCCTTTCGGGATCGTAGCCGCAATCAGCCCCCAACCAGATGCCCTTTCAGAGGTTCCAGTCCCAGGGCCTTTAGGAGGGGGAAATGACTCAAGGCCGTTGGCTCCCATTGATGGTCGCCTCCAACTGTTCTACCACCATTGGGAGACATCCACAAACGAACAGTGGCTCCTTCGCACCGTTACTCACGGCCTGTACCTGGAGTTCAACTCAGTTCCTCCCAGTCACTTCATTCGTTGTCCGGTACCCGCCTTGGACGCACGGAGACAGCTTATGGACGCTGAAGTCAGCCATCTTCTGTCTATCAATGCCATAGAGCCAGTGCCAGTGGACCAGGCAGGGTCAGGCTTTTACTCCACAGTGTTCCTGGTACCCAAGTCCTCAGGGGGTTTCAGGGGAATCTTGAACCTCAAATACCTGAACAAGTTCATTCTCTATCGCAGGTTCAAGATGCAGACCCTGAAGTCCATCCTGGCGTCTGTCAGGCAGGGAGATCTCCTACAATTGGTGGACTTGAAGGAGGCGTACTTACATGTTCCAATCCACGTCTCTCATCGCCGGTTCCTGCGCTTCGAGTACAATGGCCTTCATTTCCAGTACTGTGCGATGCCGTTCGGATTGTCATCGGCCCCAAGGACATTTACCAAGTTGGTGGCGGTGGTGGCAGCTCAACTCAGGGCTCTTCCGGTGCGCGTCCTTTGTTATCTGGACGACATCCTGGTTCTATCCTCCTCTCGCTCTCAAGCGAAGACAGACATCAACTTGGTGATCAACACTTTCCAGCAGCACGGTTTCTCGATCAACAGGGAGAAGAGCCACCTGTCTCCTACGACTCGTTTACTTCATCTGGGGGCGATCATCGATTCGGAAAAGGGCCAGGTATTTCTTTCCCCAGACAGGATTCAGAGCATCACCGTGTTAGTGACCCAGGTGAGGTCTCAGAGAGCTTCCTCCCCGCTTCTCCTTTCCCAGCTTCTGGGGAAGTTGATCTCCTGTATAGCCATAGTTCCTTGGGCGCGCAGGCACAGCCGGCGGTTGCAGTGGTTCCTGTTACGTTATCAGAGGTCGGGCCAGGGCACTTCCAGAGTTCCTGTTCCAGTTCCTCCTCAGGTGCGCGACTCCCTTCACTGGTGGCTGTCTCCGGCTCTTCGGAAGGGCTGTTCGTTCCTGGAGCCAGATCATATTGTCGTGACCTCAGATGCGAGTCTACAAGGGTGGGGGGCCCACCTGCTGCATCACGTAACTCAGGGTCTGTGGTCCCAGGAGGAAAGATCTCACTGTATCAACTGGCTGGAACTAAGGGCGGCTCGCCTAGCCCTTCGTCATTTTCAACAGTTCCTGGAGGGTCGTCATGTTCTTGTACTTACCGACAACATGACCACCAAGGCCCACGTGAATCGCGAGGGGGGCACTCGCTTGAAGACCCTGATGGACGAGGCAGACAAGCTCTTGACCTAGGCGGAGCGTCACACTCTGTCTTTCTGGGCGGATCACATCTCGGGACAGGCCAACGTTCGGGCGGACTGGCTCAGCAGGGAACAATTGGATCAGGCAGAGTGGCAGCTTCATCCTCAAGTTTTTCAGGAGATTGTTCGGAGGTTCGGCCGGCCTCTCGTGGATCTGTTCGCGTCCCCTCAGAACGCTCAACTGCCCAGATTTTACAGCCGTTTTCCGTGCGTGGGCGCGGAAGGAAGCGACGCTCTTCGTTGTGCCTGGCCTCCTGGCCTGCTTTACGCCTTTCCCCCGCTGCCATTGATCCCGAAAGTGATTCGCAAGTTGCTGCGGGAACGAGCCAAGATTCTGCTCGTCGCTCCTCTCTGGCCTCGCAGAGCGTGGTTCGCGGATCTGATGAGTCTCTCCATCTCTCCAGCGTGGACGATTCCTCCGAACAAGGTCTCTCTCAGCCAGGGGGTCATTGTCCACCTGGACCCTCAGTGGCTCCGGTTGACCGTGTGGCATTTGAGAGATCATTACTGAGGGGAGACGGTCTTCCAGAAGATGTCATACGCACCATCTTGTCGTCTCGTCGGCCTTCAACTGTGCATATTTACGAGGCGTCCTGGAAGACGTTCACGGCCTGGTGTTCGGGTGATGGGGTGGATCCTACCACGGCAGGGGTCACCGACGTCCTTTGTTTCTTGCAGGCGGGGCTGGTCAAGGGCTTGGCTCCTCCTACCTTACGACGCCAGGTCGCAGCTCTCGCCACGGTGCTGTCCCGGGATCCGGGTCGTCCTTTGGCCCAGGACCCAAGGATTCGGGGTTTTCTTCGTGGAGCTTCTGTCATATCTCCTCCTGTTGTTCACCATTATCCTTCCTGGGATCTTCCGTTGGTCCTCCAGGCCCTCACGTCGGACCCCTTTGAGCCTCTGAGTTCCATCAGTCTCAAGTTTCTCTCCTTCAAGGTCGCTTTTTTGCTTGCCATCACATCTGCCAGAAGGATTTCAGAGATTGGGGCATTGTCTGTCCGTAAAGACCTTTGTATCTTTCACGCCGACAGGGTGGTGCTCCGACTGGATCCTACCTTCATGCCTAAGGTGAATTCCTTGTTCCATCGATCTCAGGAGCTCATCTTGCCGGATTTTTGTCCGCATCCTCGTCATCCTTTGGAATGTCGCTGGCATAAGTTGGATGTCCGTAGGGCTCTTTGCTGGTATTTGAGACGCACGGCTGGGTTTCGTCAGTCGGAGGCCCTTTTGGTTTCTTTCCATCCGTCTTCCATGGGGAGGAAGGTTTCTTCGTCGTCTGTGCGCCATTGGATCAAGGCCTGCATCTCTACTGCTTATGAGCGTCAGTCCAGACAAGTGCCGGGCGGGATTTCTGCCCATTCCACCCGCAGTGCCGCTACCTCAGCTGCATGGGCTACTCAGGCTTCCATTACAGATATCTGTCGTGCGG
This sequence comes from Ptyas mucosa, assembly GCA_012654045.1. NCBI lineage: Eukaryota > Metazoa > Chordata > Lepidosauria > Squamata > Colubridae > Ptyas > Ptyas mucosa. The sequence continues at coordinate 234,539 of WNWU01012524.1, forward strand.
CCACGTGGTCTTCAGTTTCACCGTTTATCAGACATTACAAAATTGACTCCTTTGCCTCGGCTGAGGCTGCCTTTGGCAGGGCAGTGTTGCAGCAAGTATTCTCTGTTTCAGGTTCGGGGAGCAGTCAGCCTCCCGCCCATTGACTCCAGCTTGGGTATATCCCAGCCATGGATTGCAGGAGCAGTGCACTGGAAAATGGACGTTGGCTTACCTGAACGTCCTTTTTCTGGGCACTGCGACTGCAATCCATTCCCTCCCTGTTCCAGCTGCCTGCCTGTTGTTTGCCTGTTGCTTTTTGCCGGGCGTTGGGTTTTTTTGGTGGAGGCGTTGGTGTCTTGTGTTGTTTCTCTATAGACTTCTGGTTCCTGCCTTCTTCACGAAATGAACTGGAGAGGATAGCACAGAGTGGGTGGACACCAACAACAAGAAATTTAAATATTCATCACTCAGTTCTCAGCTACGCATGCATGGAATCCCAGCCATGGATTGCAGTCGCAGTGCCCAGAAAAAGGACGTTCAGGTAAGCCAACGTCCAATCCAGTACAGTATTGTGAGGAAAGGGGCAAAGAGTTCTTGCAGCCCTGCTGGGGAAACCAGTGGGGTGAGGTGGTTTTCCTAGCTGTAGGAGATGATCAGGCTGAGCCCAAGGGCGGGGTCAGACGCATCATCATTTGGAAGTCTTTAACTCCCTGTAAGAGACCTAAGTCCAGCCCACCTTGAAATCTGTTGCCTCTTATCTGGTGACAATTTGCCTTGACCATTAGTAGATCAGATTCTTATGTATAGGTAGCATGAAATAAACTTGTAGTACTTTTGAACTCTGTCCTGGCTCCTGATTTCTTGCACCTGACATTGATCTACTCACAAAAATCTTCAGGGACTACAACAGAACCACAACATGGCATCAGATCCACAAGCTGGAATGACGGCAGACAGTTCAGAGATGGACAGCATCCGCAGACCAGGGGTGAAATTCAGCTGGTCTATCCAACTCGGGCGAACCGGTAGCGACGGCTGTGGGAAGCTCTGCCCACCCGCGCAGACGTCATGATGTCGCTTTTTTTGCGACAATTTTAAGCCTCTGCGCATGCACAGAAGGCTTTGCGCATGTGCAGATGACAGCGTGTGCACATTTGCAAACCGGTATGGAAGGTAAGTCAATTTCACCCCTGCCACAGACGCCAAGAAGGCTTGGAAACAAGTGTGGAATTTAGTAGCTAATATGCATCAAATGCTCCAGTAGCTACAAAATTTAGCTCAACAGTTGTCTCTTTCACCACCTCTGCCACCTGCCACACCTGTACCAGTTCTGCTACTGGCAGCCGGTGCACCTATTCCCAAGACTCCTAGCTCTTTACTGGAGAGATTTATAGGAGACAATGAGAACATCCCTTTCTCAGTGCGATATTTTTATCAGCACCCAACTAGGAGAGTTTCCAACAGACAAATTGTGGGTCTCTTTCATTCTCAGCCTCCTGAAAGCTTCAGCCCCAAGATGGTTGCTTCCTCTTATTGAGTGTAATGACCTGATCCTGGATAACTTCCTGAACTTCCTCACCAGATTCAGACAACATTTCAGTGACCCCATACAAGAAGAAACCATCACTAAACAACCTTGCCAGCTACGACAAGGCAACGGCACAGTAAGATCCTACATTGAAGAATTCAAACCACTTTCCACTTATTTGGATTGGAATGAGCCATTCCTGATTGCACGGTTCAGACATGGTTTGAGCAGCTAGATTGCAAACAAACTCATCAGGCAAGGGGCTCCCTGTACACTGGATGAAATTTACATAGCCTGCATAAAAAATTGAATCACGTTTCACAGAAATGAGAGCTCTCTCCAACCATCACTACTTGCCGCCTTCTCAGCTACTTGCTCCCGTCTCCACCCCATGCACCCCAGCTGCTTCTGATCAAGACGGAGAAGAACCAATGCAAATTGGAGCAGCCAGGCAAGCCCCAGCCATGGAAGAATGGTAGAGATTCAGGGAATTAGCTCTCTGTTTTTGCTGTGGAGAACCTGGACACATGGTCAAGGACTGACCTTCAAAACCACCCAAGAGAGGAGACAAGCATCCCACCAGCTCCTCTACTGCCAACTGCCCAGACAGCAAACCCCAGGACCACGGAAACAACAACAGTCCCTCCTGCAAGAGCTCACAGGAGGGGCTCACCAAGGATTGAATGAGGCTCACACACAACCACACCATGCTACATTGTTACAGATTGATTCCGTTCTATCCCTCTCCTCAGGTCAGGAAGAAATTCTACCTGCTCTGATAGATTCAGGAGCAACAACTAACATTATAAACCTAACAACAGTAAAGGAGCTTGAGATTCCAATTCCAATTCCCCTTGCAAGTAAAAACTATTGATTGCTAGCTTTTTGAAAGAGGGTGCTATTTCACATTCCACAGTACCTTTGCAATTAACCATAGGCAACCACTCAGACGTTAACCCTTTTTGTGACTAGCCATCTGGACCTTTCCATAGTGTTAGGGGCCAATTGTTTGCTACTTCATGACCCCATGATTAAGTGGAAGAAACAGTCTCTTTTAACAACCCTGATTGCCTCTCATTCCAATTGACTGTCCAACCCCCACCCCCCCTCCAGCCACCCCTGAAGACTAGCAGGGAAATTCCCAATCTATCAAGCAAGTATGCAGGCTTTCAAGATGTTTTGGGGGAGGAGGAAGCAACAGTTCTTCCCCCACACAGAGACTGTGACTGCACCATAGACCTGGTCCCAAGTGCAAAAATACCTGCCGAAAGGTAGTATTCAATGTCAGCCAAAGAGTTAAGAACCTTAAAGCAATATTTAGACTAATTTGCAAAAAGGCTTTCTTCGCCCTTCAAAATCACCATCTTCAGCTCTGACCTTTTTTGTTCCCAAAAAGCAAGACCCCAATGCCCCAAGTGTGAGTGCCCCCACCCCTTTGTGTGGTACACAATTTCCAAGCCCTGAATTCAATGACAGAGACCACTACCCACTGCCACTAATTCCAGACCTTTTGGATAGACTACAAAAGGCACACATTTTCTCTAGATTGTATCTTCTCAATGCTTATGAAGGGAAATAGTAATAAGGATATAATAAATAATACTAGAATATAATATACTGGAATACTAGAATTAGTAGAAACTGGCATTCTGTAAACATTTGTTTCCTGTAACACATATATGATATACTATGCCTTTGTATTTGTAACACAAAAATGCTGCATTATGCCTTTATATTTGTATTTTCTGCAACTAACTTCCTGTAACAAACATATGCTGTTATTAGGCCTCTGTAAAGTATCTGGTATTTGTCAAACATATGTTCCTGCCATTTGATCTGAACTCATATCAATCTTATCTCTTCCTCTCCTGCCATCCAGGGCCTAGCAGATATCTCGGGGTTGGAGTTGCATACAATTTACTCCTACAGCCCTAAAACTTACACCTTTGATCTGTCCTTTCCCTGCAACACCAGGGGGCCAAGTGGCTAATTGTGAGAACAAAGGAATACTCAAGGAAGAGATAACACTGATAATGCTAATTGGGAGGCTTCTATGCGTTTGCAGGGCAATAAGGAATACACAAACCTAATTAGGAGGCCAGAATTGGGGGTTTAACTGATGTTTTAATAGTATAAAAAGGAGTCACACGTTCCCTGAGTGTGTGGCTTTCCTTGCATGTCCTTTTTGTATATATTTGGAACTGCTGACCCAGTCTTTAAACTTTGATCAAAGATTAAATGCTGAATTCTTTCTCAAGCCTCTGTTTAAGTCCTTCTTTGGCTCACTATGGCTTAAGCGTATTGTCAGACCTTACACTTACATTCTGATTAGAATCAAAGAGAGCCATGAATACTTAACTGCCTTCTACACTGGATATGGCAAGTTTGAATTCACTCTAGTCTGCTTCAGGTTGGTTAACGCAGGGACAGTTGTTTCCAGATTTTCTGATCTCCATGATATATTTGTTATCCTCCACATTCTGATTTATTCTGAAGATGAAGCCCAGCACACAAAACATGTCTGGACAGTCCTTATTAGACTCAGAGACAACCATCTCTTTGCCAAACCAGATGTGTGTTTGATCTGAAATAGTTAGACATTTTGAGGTACCATATCTCCTTAAACTGTATACAGATGGAGCCCCAGAAAGTCAGAGCTGTACTGAAGTGGCAAGCCCCACACACAGGCAAAGATGTTCAGAGTTTCCTGGGCTTTGCTAATGCCTATAGAAAATTTATACCCAGTTTGTGCACAAGGTTACCCAACTCACAAAGAAAGGGGTTAGGCTTGCTTGGACGTCTACACACCAGACAGCATTTGAAGAGTTAAAGTAATTTTTTTGTCTGGCAACCCCTCCTTCAGCATCCTGATCCATCAAAGATGTTTATTGTTCACAAGAAGACCTCAGATATCACCATTGGAGCTGTTCTTCTCCAAGACTGCAAGGAGGGTCTATTACCCTGTGACTTTTTCTCACAAGCATTAACAACCCCAGAACAAAATTATGACATTTTCAACAAGGAACTCTTTATGAGTTGGGGTTTTTTTTTAGCATATGGCGTACATAACCAGGGAAGTCTACAATGTTTTTTTTATCACAGAGTAGTTCTGGCAGTCTACGATTGTTCACACATGCATGCTATTCACTGGTGCACCACCTGTGGTGCACTCTTGGTGGTGTGAAACCTGTGTTCCAACACTAGGCACTTCCTGGAAGGCACATGTTTTACCATAGAAATCAACACAGACTATAAGAACCTGCATGTGTTGCAACAGACTAAGCCTCTTTCTCCCAGACATATTAGATGGACTCAATTCTGCTCATACTTTGATTTCTACATTCAATATGTACTAGGCACAAAGAATTTCCTGCCAGATGCCTTGTCACGCATACCAGAGTATTCTCAAATTCAACACACCCCAGTTATGGCAGCAATTTTTCAGCCTTCTCATTTCCGACCAGCACCACATCACCCTCTGGAAGGTTGGGACTAAGGAGGAGGGGGACAGAAGCTCTGAGAAGCCGATGGAGAAGGAGGGGTGGCAAGTTGGAGTGGAGAGTGATGTAGGAGATGACCAGCCTGAGCCCCAGGGTGGGGTCAAACACCTCATCAGTTTGGAGTCTCTATGCCCTTGTAAGAGACCTAAGTCCAGCCCCCCCTTGAAGTCTGTTGGCTTTTACCTGGCGCCAATTTGCCTTGACCTGTCAGCCTCCGCCTTTACTGCTTTGGCTGCCATAGTAACGGGAGGGGGGAGAGCTAGGTGGCATGCGGGGGAAGCGTGCTGGAGGAATCTGGAGGAATCAAAACCGATACTTAAGCCACCGGACTGTATCTTTGAAGTTACTATCGTGTCAACCGTCGTGGCATTCCTGATTTTTTTTTATTGAAAAAGTTTTTCAAATACAAATTTTCCCTTTTTCCCCCCATCCCCCAACATATCATAATACATAAATCAAGTTAACCTAAAAAATACAATGCCCTCCCTTTCCCACCCTATCCCTCCCCTGCCACCACCACCCTGGACTTCCCAGAGCAAATACAGGATATAGAATACAACAAGCTTAATAAAAACACATAAGATAACTATCTATAAATTTAACTCCCTCTCATACTTCACACAATCATAAAACAATTAAGTAAAAGGAAAGCAAATTTTCTTTCTTCTTCTTCCTTCCAGTTTTACACAATTAAAATCCATTTACAATTGAAGCACTTAGTAAAACACTCCAGTGTTACTTAATCAAACCTATTATTACTCATTTTAACCAATTTATACATAACAATTTATTAAATCTATGCATTTTAGCAAAATATTTTACAGCTTCTTTCCTGAAAACCTCATTATAAATCCATAAATTTAAAACAAAACATTATATAAACCCTTCTTCTATCCTCCAATTTTAAACCATTAAAGTCCAATTATAGTTAAGACACTTTAAAAAAAATTTCTAACTAATAACCATACTTAATAATCAAACCTATTATTAGTTTAACAATACATTTTAGCACACCATCTAGAAACATTAATAACTATATCTATCATTTAGTCCTTC